>JALQPE010002265.1:0-181075 GCA_030407315.1 Asparagopsis taxiformis | reverse complement strand
CATCATCATCAAGTTCAGCCATATCCTGGGGGCCCTTTGCCACGGAACTCTCGTGAAACATCCAGGTTATCATAGAAGATGTCAATATCCGAAATAGATCCAGGGCGATGCTGCTGCAGCCATAGCGTATCCACGTGGAATGAAACACCTCGGTTTTGTATCCGTACAGCTTGTGCTTACCACTGAAAATATAACTTGCCCTCACGCATATTCCCAGATGGACGAGTCTGCTGAAAAGTGACATCTGTCGCATATCGACAAAATCGAATGTCGAGAAAACCTGGCCTTCCAACATCTCCTTCTTCATAGTGTACTTGGAGTTCATTCTTGTCACTGCGAATTTGTACAGCTCTGGCCCAATTATTTCCAGGTATCCCATGATCAGCTTCTGGAAGGTTGGCCCTTTCATATCAAACATCAAACCAGACATCTGCCACGTCGAAGGATGCTTGAGCACAGTGAGTGTCATGAAAAGAACATCCTTGGGCTGATGCTTTGACTTACGACCTCTCCGACGTTCCACGTGGACTGAACATGGGTGTTCATTCGTGTCCAAATATAGTCAAATTCAGACCTGTGAAATTTGTCATTGTTTTGAGGGTATCGGGCCCTCCCTTTGACACGTAGCAGTCCAGAAGCGGACATGCTGACACTTCATCATCGGAGGAGTCATCACGGGGAACACTCGACTGAATGCGGTTACGGTGGGTCTCAGCGGCCTCACTGAGCATGATAAGGGCCTATTGACGTTGGGGGTAGGGTTGGTAGACATGTTGTTGAGCTGTGAGTGGATGAGTTGCCTGTAGAGGTATCTGGATGGTGAGAGTTGGTCTGGACTGGGGTAAGTTGCTACTTTTATACTCTATTGGATTGCAACTACTATGAAGAAAGCCTGTGTTTGGAATAGTCGTGGTCATCTAGTTTCACGCTTGGCAATTAGGAAATATATCGATCTTTGATCAAATGGTCGATCTGTGATGATTCAATCTGCAATTATTCAAGTGTTATGTTTTAGATCAATTTTCTAGGATTTTTTGAAATGAACATATTATATAGTCGTTTTCTAATATTTACTTTAAAAGCCATTATTTGTTCAAGAGGTCTAGTGCAAAACGGTGCGAGGCAACGTTGCCCTACGATGCGCCCTACAATCCACTGGTGTAAACCATACACGACTGATGGCGCGACCAATAACAAAACAACTCAACGCGACATTACCAGACAATGCACGCGCGCCTAATTTTTCAATTTAAAAAAAGGCTTACGCTCCCCAAAAATTCAAGATATACACCCATATTCAAACGCACCCAATCAGCGCACAAGCCGCTGCAGCGCAGCAAAACCGGCGCCAAGTGGCACATTTTAATCCGCCGACCAAAATCGACAACAATTCATTGGCCACACACCACTTGTAAGAACAAATCCACCACGGCCATCTCTGATTACATTTCTCAATTCATCCAATAAAAAACAACACACCCATACGTTGCCAACATTTCTTATCATACCACACCAGCGCGCCCCGTGCACCGTCGCACGCCCGACCAACGACCGACGTCGCTCCTGCAATTCCTTCCCTTTGTAAATGCAATTACGCCCAAGACAGCGCCACCCACCCGCCGTTCCCCCAAGTCAAGCATGAAGCTTGCAGTCATCGCACCGTAGTTGCCAATTACTCTTCGCCCGCATCCCCCCGTATCCCACGATGCAAGTGCTACGCGCCCGGCCCTCGATGGAGCCGGACGCTGCCTTCTCCTCGCTCTCCACCACACTTTATCACGCCCTCCAGCTCGCCGCGCCAAACCGCAAACTTCATGCCACTACCCTTCCCGACGCCGCTCTGCATGGGCCGTCGTAGACTCGACGACGCCTTCGACATCATCTGCCTCATTGGTAAGGGCGGCTTTGGTAAGGTGTTTCTCGTGCGACACAAGGCGACCGCACAAGTGTATGCTATGAAGGTCATGGACAAACATGTGCTCGTGCAACGCAAGGCCGTGCAGGACGCCCAGACTGAGCGCGATATTCTTGCCATGGTCGGCCAGCAGGATACGCATTTACCGTGCGTTTGCACGTCGCGTTTCAGACGTCACGACGGGTCTATCTCGTCATGGACTTTGCATCCGGTGGTGAACTCATGTTTCATTTGCGCAGAGAGGCAATGCTCAGCGAGAAAGCAGCGCGCTTCTACGCTGCAGAGCTGCTCGTTGCCATAGAGTCGCTTCATAACATGGGCATTGTGCACAGAGATATCAAGCCCGAAAATGTACTACTGGACGGACAGGGACACCTCGTCCTCACTGATTTTGGTCTAGCAAAGGAAGTTGCCGGTATTGAGGACCAGGGTCAGGAGCATTCCTGGTGCGGTTCGGAGGATTACATGGCACCGGAAATTATTTCACGTGCAACGCATACCGGTAAACCTGCCGATTACTGGGCCTACGGCATCTTTCTTTACGACTGTCTTTGTGGACAGCCGCCGTTCTCGCCGCTGCATGAAAAAGGCAATCTGACTCGCAAACGTCTCCACGAGCGCATTCTGCGCTGCAAATACAAACTGCCCGCTTATCTTCGCCGGAATGCCACTCGCTTCTGCGAAAATTACTCACTAAAGACCCCGCGAAACGACTAACAGACCCTGCGCAAATCCGCGCACACCCGTGGTTCAAATCGGTTGACTGGGCCGGATTGGAGGCGAAAGAGATGACACCGCCCATCATCCCGTGTCAAAGCTCGCCCACGGCGTGTTTTTCGCCCTCGCTGACCAAGAATAAGTGCTCGGCACCGCAGTCGCCAATTGCGCTCGGCGACGCGCATTCAGCAGCACCATTGCGGTTGTGACGGATGGCGGCGGCGCTGGAGCTGGGGCGGGCGGGGCGACGGCTGATATGTGGCAAGGCTTTTCGTTTGTTGCGCCAGGCATGGAGGTACACTTTGAATTGGCGCCACCTGTCGTTGATCGAACTAGTGCAAACGCGGCGGCGGATGTTGTGTCGTATATGGGTCACTCATCGCCGCCCATTACAGCTGGTGAGATAGTTGATCCACTTGTCGCGGAGCTCGCTGAATTTTCGCTGGATGCTGCTGAGGCCGTTGAAATCGTCGACACCAATTGAATTTGTTTTTTGTTTAAAAAAATAATAAAATGTGTGCAAGGCGCTCCTCCTGACAGATGGGGTCTAGCACCACCTCTGTATGTTGCTGCTGCAATGTGATACGTGCGTCGCTGCCAACAGAAACTGTGTGTCGGTACACGTCAGCTGTACATGCGGCCAAGCGCGAGAAACAACTCATGTGATCGAATCGAATCGCATCGCATCGGCACATTCCATGCGGAGAGCATAACATGCCCGACTGGAATGCCGTGTACAGCATAGCGCGCCATACAGCGAGTGCAGACACAACGCGCCTCCACATCCCGTCGTATCTACACGCCGCAATAACCTCCCTACACGTGTTATCCATTCTATTCAATCCCGCCTGACAGCTACCCAGCTTCATTTCCCATAATTTTTTGCATCCCCTCCATCCGACATGGAGCCATTCATTTGGCCGTCAACCCAAATGAACACTCTGCCCCTGCCAAATCATCGCACACGCCCGTCCAGCGTGTCGAGATCTCGCAAACTACGCGTGACACTCCCGTCGTCCACAAACCCTCTACACTTGCGATTTCCACCACCCCCGCCCCCACCACATGCTGTTTGTTTTCCCCACACACCATGCGCCCAACTCGCCGTCTGTTGCACCCGCCGCCTCATGTTTCGTGTCGGCAATCATCGCCATATATAACCGCTGCGCCACCGACGCTCTACATCGCTATGGACAGCTCGACTTGTCCGTCCGCCAACTCGCCGTAAAGCACATCACCCGTCGTATCGTATCGCATCGCATCGCGACACAAACTACTCTCTTCTCGTCGCCGACTGTCCGTCCGACCCATCGCCCCCATCGACACCATGGAACTGGACTACGAAGCTGACATGCATTCGTCGTATAGTGCACGTCCGCATGCTCTGTTCAACGACGACTTTCCGTTCGAGGCTCTCGCGTACACCGCAGAATACATCGCGGAGCTCGAGTCGCCGACCGTCGAATCCGCCCGACGGGCTGATGGATGGTCGATGAGGCGCAAGGCTACTCCGCGACCCGCCGCTCAGGCGATTGATGATCTGAAGAAACAGTTTCCGAGCTGTACGGAGACGGAGGAGTATAGCACGACGAGGAGCTGGACGTTTGATAGTGTGATCACTGGCAAGGAAGAGTTTATGTCGTTGAATGGCAGCATTGATCGCTGTTCGTTTGATACCAAGCAGTGGGAAGTGGCAAGTACCCATTGTTCGACATCGTGTACTGCGCTGCTGAGACGCACAAAGGCGCTCATGCGTATGCTGTTTCGCAAATGAAAAGGCCGAAGAGATGTCATTGATTGTCCGCTGTACACGTATTGTATTCATTAATTTGTGCAAAAAGCTGTAACCGGCGTCCCTCGCGTGGCCCACAATCACGCTCATTATCCGCCACCATTTCGCGCGCATTTGTGTCACATCATTGCAATTGAACACTGTCAACATATCTACTTCTGCAATTTGATTGGCTGCCTGCAAATACACACTCAACTTTCTTGGCCTGTATTAAATAAATAAATTTCAAACTTCAATCACATGCAAACTCCAAATCTGCAAAGATCACCAGTAACAACAATCTCCCCATTGAAAAGATCGCCGCTCACTGTAAAGCCAGCCCGCATACAATTTCATCCAACCAAACCGCACCGCACACATGACTCCAAACCCACCGCAGCCTCGAGTTAAAAGCCCGTCAAACTCCCCAACCATGCGACCGCCACGCCCCGCCCCCGCCCATGCACGCACCATCGACACACAACTTCTTTCCACGCATCCCACCGCAAACATGATCGCCAACTACGAGCCCGGAATTAACACATCGCCCTCCCGATCACCTGCCTTGCCTCCGCGCGCCGCCCCCGTTGGCGGCCCCGTTTGTCCGATCTCCAGTATTTCCAAACCGCATACTCCTCACCAGCCCCAGCCGCTCATGCCGGCGCTCACCCTCACCGAACAGTTCCAGAAGAAGCCCGAGACGGTGTCCAAGTCGGATTCTGACCCCGCACCCCAACCCGAGCATATGCTGGAAGACTGCCTAGTTCCTGACGCCTTGTATACTCCCTTTGTTAAAGTAGCGCTACAAATTTAGACGTGCTTATTGTGCTTGTATGTACTATAAAATGATCACTTTCAAACTCACACTTGTTTACTTCTGTTGGTAACAACATTGACTACGTTTTCCACAAGGTATCTGTCACCAATCTGTCCACAGTACATGACTACCATACTTCTAAGCTGAACTGTGAGTTTCAATCCATTGCACCATCGTTTTCACACCCCACCCAGTAGCACCTCCCTTCTTGTCATACCAGCAAGTCCCTGCAATATCAAGATGCGCCCATTGCTTTGTTGTCACAAATTCCTTGAGGAACAATGCCGCAATGATGGAGCTTCCAGCACCACCGGCACCAATATTTCGCAGGTCAGCGCACTTACTCTTCAGCTGCTCCGTGTACTCTTCAACAAGCGGCATGCGCCACATTTGTTCACCGACTGCCTTGGATGCCGATAACAGCTCTTCGGAAA
Source organism: Asparagopsis taxiformis (assembly GCA_030407315.1). Lineage (NCBI taxonomy): Eukaryota > Rhodophyta > Florideophyceae > Bonnemaisoniales > Bonnemaisoniaceae > Asparagopsis > Asparagopsis taxiformis. Next base: position 175,421 of record JALQPE010002265.1, on the reverse strand, counting down.
ATTCATCGGAAGGTGTCCACATGCCCGTGACCTCATTGCCCAAAGCGATAATGATGGCACCTGTTAGTGTCGCCATATCCACAATGTAGTCAACCTCCCCAAGCTTCTCCGCGTACACAAGCGCATCCGCGAGACAGAGACGCCCTTCAGCATCTGTGTTTATTACCTCAACCGTTTTACCATTCGACGCCTTGAGGACGTCACCTGGATGGATGGCGCGGTCACTCAGCATATTCTCTACTGCGGGCATAATAAAGTGCACTTCAACGCCTTTCGGTTTCAATGTACCGATCGCCTTGGCAGTTCCCAATGCGACACCGGCACCACCCATGTCGAACTTCATTAGCTCGATCATGCTCTTACCGACTTTCAGATTGGTACCCCCGGTATCAAACGTAACAGCCTTGCCTACAACGCAAAGCTTCTTCTTCGCAACACCATCAGGTGGCGAATATGTTAAATGGATAAATTTGGGCTCATCAGTTGATCCGCGACCAACGCCAAGGTATGACCCCATTCCGAGGGCCTCGCATTCAGCACGTCCCATAACCTTCGCTGTCAAGCCTACCTCTTTTGCGACCATTTCCGCAGCCAATGCTAGCGTCGCTGGAGTAAGCGCATTTGCTGGCGCAGTGATCACCTCCTTCGTAGTGATGACACCGGTAGCAATGGCGCAGCCCCTCGCAATTGCGGCTGTAGTTTCAGCGCTAGATGCCACACCAACAATCTGCAATTCAGTTGGGACTTTCTCTGATTCCTTCTTCTCCTTATACCTCTCATCGATATAGGCGCCAACATGTGCGCCCTCTGCAGCAGACGCAATTGCCTTGTCACTCGGAGCATCAATGAAGAGCCCAACAGTGGTGCAAGACTTGACGGCCATTGCCTTTTGCACTGCATATTTGGCGGCAGCGGATGCAGCATTCGGACCGGCACTCTTTTTGCCGAGACCATAGAGTCCAATTCGTTTGGCGGAAGAGCCGACAACACGGACGACATCAGTACTCGAGCCAGACTTTCCTTTGAACTCGGCATCGGCTACGAGCTCGTCCAGCACACCGGACGAATTGAGGGCTGCAACAGCGTCGGGTAGGACAAAGTCGGCATCGTCGTCCTCCGGGGCCCACACGGCAATGATGAGAAGTTCGGTGGCATAGTCGGCGAGGGAAGGCGCGGTGGAGACGGATATGCAGCCATCACGAGGGGCGATGAGCACACCACCTTGGGCATCGGTGTCGAGAACGCCGGGAGCGGAGCGAGGTGTGGCGACCATTGTGAGCGATCTGCGCGTACGGTGGATGTGTACGGTGAGCGCTGGATGCGACAAGAGTGGAAGGCAGATCGGGTTAGACGGGCGGAGAGGAAAGTTGAGGTAACAAAGGCGGAGAGACGGTGGATCGACATGGCAAGAATTGGCTGGCTGGAAGGCGGCGGGTTATTGGATGGAAGCACACAAGACAGGAGTGCGGTAGCGCAGTGTATTGACAGATACGGCCCGATGAATTGCGATATTGTAGGGTGCGAGAAGGCGTTGAGACGATGTTGTGTTGCATATTTTCTGCGCCACCCTCCGTATGTTGATCTCGTGGATCCCGTCTTGTCATACGATTGTAAATTTGTTATTTCTACGGTGGTGGAATTTGAGAGCGCTGGGTTGGAATTGTGCGACGAGAACTTTCCAATTGCGGTGCATCGGCAGGGGGCACGTCCTGGTTCGTTTTGCCAGTAGCTTGAAAACAACGAACGCAACTATCGGAGTGGATGCAGCACTCAAAGTTTACTGTTTGTGCAAGGGCGGAAGTATGGACAGACTGCAACAACGGTGAGGCCAATGCGCAGTGCAAATTGCAATTTAGGAATATTATGATCTCTCGGTATTTACGTCATGACCAGCAAATTGAGCGCATGTATATTGCTGACATATAGCCAAGGTGGTTCTGCAAGTGAACGGCGTGGTCTGGTTTGCAACATGTGGAATGGGCCTACTTGGAATTTCGGTGTCAAGCGGCGCAAAAGCGGTTGCTCGGGTGGCGTTTGGTTCAGGAATCGGAAAACTGCCGATGAGCAACGGTGTGAAATTCACAGCATTGACTGTTGTGGACGGCAAGGTAGATGCAAGCAATATAAGTTTAAAAGGTTAGAAGGTAGAATGTTAGTGCCCCAGCTGAAGGTCGATTGGATCAGTGCACAAGTTGAGCACGTACACAGCTACCACACTCTGCAGTTTACCACGTGGCTATGCAGCGTTCACGCAATGGACTGACTGAGGCACGATTCAATGTTTAGATCATCAAGCCGATCTCTGTAATGAGGCACAGCAATTTACAGATGCCCCAAACACGCCCATCCTTCGGGGCAACTTTGATTTAGGGTTAGACACACACACGAGCTGAAGGTTGCTTCTGTATCTATCATCAACGGTTTGCGGCAGCACGTAGATACAGTATGATATGTGCCGCAAAAAATAATCAAGTAAATGGATCTAATCAACATCAATGACTGTATGTTCGTTACGCAGCAAATCAAAAGCTCGAGTTGTCGTGCGCGACCGTGCTAAACGACCACTCGCGACCATGCACAAAAAAAAATACTGTCCAAATCGCATCATGGCAGCACACGTGTACCGACTCAATTGCTAACGTCACAAACTTTCCTAAATCATCCCAATTTATGCGGCATCCATCCACGCCCAGATGCTGCCAATGCATCGTCGAATCGACCTCAACGACCGTCGTCATCACTAGCAACATGTTCCTCTCCGACCTCCACAGTCCGCTTGAATTCGCGCGTCGTCTACACTTCAAGTTGCAGACGCGCTCCGCGTCGCCGTCCGCGCCACCCACCGAGCCGCTGCCGCGCTTTCGCGTCTCTGCATGGCGCTGGCATCATCTCGGCGTAATTCGCGACCTCACCCGACTGGAGCGTCGCGTCTCGCGCCAACGAGCCGCCCTCTGCGCGCCCTCGTCCCGCGCCGTTCGCGTCGACATGCTCCATACCCTCCGCTACATCCTGCACGATAACTGGCAGTTGCACGACTTTGTCGAGAGCCGCCTCTTCATCCCCTGGATCTGCACACGCGTGCCCGCCGCGTCTATGGACCGCTCCGTTGCCGCCGTGTCCGCCGAAAGATCCCGCCTCGCAGACGAGTCGTTGCGTCTCGAGAAGAGGGTTGAGAGCTGGGTGGACGTGTCGGATGACTCATGTGAAAGAGAGTTGTTGAGTATTGTTGCAAATATTATTTCGTTGAGACGCAAGGCTTCGCAGTTGTTTCAAGCTTCAGAGGCGTTTTTTATTCCAAGGGTGAGGAGAAACTTTAGTGAGAAGGAGCAGTTGAAATTTAATTCCAAAGTGTTGCGTAACATTACTGGCAAACAGGCAAGAATTTCGTTGGTCGTTTTTAGGGATGCCGTTGACTCGAATGAGCCACGCGTTGCATCGGAACAAGATTTTAAGGACTTTGAGAGTGAAATCCCGGCAGCTATTCGTAGGTTTGCTCTGCCGCATTGGAGACGGAAATTTGTTGACCATAAGATTAGATTTCTCACCGACAAGAAGAAATGAAAGAGTGAAACGTAATAGACAACACAGCAGATTTGCTCATTCCCAGATGCACGTCCTTCAAGACACGTCGTGCAATTATAGTGTAATGGATAGATGACCCTTGACAGCTGACCAACGTTTGATACCCCAGTGCAGTTCTAAATTAGAAAACTTGTTCTTCAAATAAGTAAAATTTTCCCCGCATTTCTAACAGGAGAAGCACCTGAAATTGGAAAGTTCCTGTTGTGTAGTTGGTTAGCACGCGAGACTCTGAATCTCGAAGCCTGGGTTCAAGTCCCAGCAGGAACTCTTGGATGTCTTTTTTCTTTCGACCGCTTCGAATGACGCTAAGGGCCCGGCCGGTCGTAGTTGTTGACTGGACAGAAGGGTTAATTTTGTACCTTCAGCTCCGAGTAATCGTTTGACAATGAAAGTTGGTATCGCAAAGTTGAAAACCGATGGTTATCATCATGCAGAGTCGTTGCAACGCATTGTCTCGATTGCTTCCTTCCGACTAACCCAACTTGATGTGGCATGGCTCTCAGGTATTTTCCTGCAATCAAAATGTCCGCTTTGATGCGTACAGACCGAGTCTCTACAATAGTTCTAATTTAGTATCCCTGGTGAGGCTATGTCTATTGCCTCGCGCACACCTCCTGAAGACGGACAAATGAGAACATGACGAATACAACTCTGCAAACGCCGAATCGGTCGACGAACGCGCGCGATGACAAACAAACAAAATCAATCTGACCGTTCCACGTTTCGGACATTTGCAACTGAATTTTTCGTACCACTTGTACAGTACACGTTACACGTGAACATGTGATCGCGCTGCCACCCGTGTGTATCCACGCAACAACGCGCACGCAAAAGCTGCAAATTGAGAATCGCTGCACCCCTCGACAGCGAAAATTGCGTTGCTGCACGTCACGCCATGCATGCCTTTTGTCCAACACAGCCGATCGGGGTCCATCGTGCGGCGCTAGTGCCAGTGGGCGTGCAGCGCCGACGTCCGCGTCTGTGCGCGCGGCGAGTCGACACGCGACGACGCGCGTCGATGAGTCTGACCAACGATCTGATTGTGAAAGCGCTGGAAGTGGGAGTGGCGACGGTACTGGGCAACACGTTTGCGACGCAGGCGCAGACGCGACGCGGCGACAAGGGTGGATTGTTCGGGCTGGGCGCGACGGAGAAGAAGCGACGCGACTCGACGACGAGCATCGACGCCGATCAGGTGCAGAGCGTCGTGGCGGAGGTGTTGCGCTTCGCGGAACGCGTGCCGGAAGTGCTCGAGACGGGCGGTCCGGAGGGCAAGAAATGGGTCAAATTGGCCATTTGTATCGCTATCGACCTGATTGGCTCCGGAAGTCTGGCGGTGCCGTTTCTCGGTGACGCGCTCGATATCGTCACGGCTCCCATGTCGGCGGTTATGCTGCAGGCGCTTTTCGGCTCGTCGTTGGTGACTATTGGTGGGTTTATGGAGGAGATTTTGCGGGGACGGATGGAATTCCGACGGCCACTCTGGCGTGGCTGGCGGAGAATAACGGGTTTTTAGTGGGTGATGAAGTGCGTGAGAAGAGATGAATTAGTTATTGTTTTGTTATTAAAGAGTAGTAGCGGATCGTAGTTGGATCCGTGGAGGGGTTTGAAATGGGTCGTCGATCTGGATGCGAAACCGGTTTGGACGCATGGCGGAAAAAGTTTGATTGGCAGTGGACTTGTCATAGAGTATTCCACGTGTTGAAGCAAAAATGGAAAATGATGGGGCCCGTGTCACGGCACTTGTCCACTTTTAACAGTTCACGGTGCATATTCCAGCGTTTTCTCCTGCTGTCCTAGCTCGGATTCGCAATTTATGCAACGTGCCACGATTTGTACCAATCCATCAAAAAACACGCTTTTCCTCGTCGCCGAACCAGCTGTCCACCTTGTCCGTGTCGCGTCATCCAACCTTCATGTAGATGAATAACACTCTACACTTCTACACACACTTCCATTTCACCGCTGCTCGCCCCGTCCCGCCGCACCACACCTTGCAAACACACCACCGTCATGGAACTATACTTCCAGGAACATGGCATTAACACAAACTCAGCCAGCACCGCTCAAAACACCTCGCAAAACCGCAGCCGCGCAGCCCTTCTACAAATAGCCGGCATGGTCTCCCTAATGGAGCAGTCGCACGGCGCAGAGCGAGAACGCCTTTCCAACGAGATTGGCCGTCTGCTCTCAAGTCTAGCAGACTTGTCCGTCACTGGTAAGCCGCCCGCCTCCGCAGAAGCCATTCGAGCATTGCCCGTTGAAACACCCCGACCCAGTGCCGATGGTCAGATGCCCTCGTGTCCCATCTGTACTGAGGAATTTCAGTACGACGATTCCGTTTATAAGCTGCCGTGTCACCACTATTTTCACATCGATTGCGTCACTCCTTGGCTCAAAAAAAACTGTACATGCCCCATTTGCAGACGCGAATTGCCTACTGATGACCGCCAATATCAAGAAGAGAAGAGAACACGCGATAGACAGGCTGCCGCCTCACAAATGGCCAGCATGATGCTCAATTGATTGTAATATATTGCTTTTTGTTACAAAAACTGATACACACCATCCACTCCTAAAGAATTACCACCAAATTCATTCTGACCACTCTGTAAGAGTGTCCCGCATCATGCTGTCCGTATAGTCATGAACACACAATGTCGCACCAACGCCTCGCAGCACCTCCTCGCTTTGCGTGGACAGCATCCCAATCGTGACAATTGCCGCCGCGAGAGCGCTCTTCATCCCGCTCGGAGAATCCTCAAAAACCACCACTTCGTCCGCATTCAAACCCGCCAGTTTCAACGCCTTGAGATACGGAGCCGGATGCGGCTTGGGAAATTCACATTCCTCGGCAACTACAATGTTGCTTCCAAATCGCTCCCGCAGTCCAATTGCCTTGAGCGACAGCATACACGTCTCTTTCGGCGCATTGGTCACAATGAATTTCATGATGCCCCTCTCATCACAAAAGTCTAACATTTCTGGCAGACCGGCAATGGGCGGCACACCGGAGGCGATCACGTCTTCATACCGCTTCTCTTTGGTCATCCAAAGCGTGGTTTGTCGCTCCAGCGGCATGTCGGGAAATATGCAACGCACCAGTTCGGGATTCTGACGACCGGACATTTCTGCATCGTAATACTCTCGAGTGATCGGTTTGCCTCCATTGAAAGTTGGCTCAAATTCGAGAATTGTGTCCCTGTACGCTTCGAAATGAATGTGGTCGCTGTTCACACAGCTGCGATGGTATTAAAAAGGTTTATAAACACGTCAGATGAGCTGCAATCAGGGTAGTTGGAATTGATCGGGTTCAATGCGCTTACGTTCCATCCAGATCAAAAAATATGGCACGCAGCTTGGTGGGCCTGGGCGCCATCTTTCAGAGGGTCGAGATGCGCTAGCGACGCAGTCGGTCAACAGGTGAATTCGTCAGTTGTAGAGGGAGAGACGGTCTCAGACGGCGACTAGCCATTGCATTTATCCGTTGCACCTGTGCCACATCTCTGTGGTATGGCACGATTTCGCCGCTGTACTTCACACGTGTCATTGCTGATATCGTGTGAAACGGGCAATGTGGATGTCAGGATATGGAGAAAAAGTTTGTAGATTCATGGAGTTCTCTATGTCATTCGCTGTGCCTTCATGTCTGGCCATTTCAATGCAATATCAATGGCTCACAAGCGATGACTTGCAACTCTCCCTCAGCCATTCGCTCGATGTTGCAATTGGCGAGGGTACGTCGTGCTCACAAGTAGAATTTAAATTATGTTGCAACTTTCAGCAGTGAGCATAATTTTTTTTTCATCTCTGCTGTACTTCCACCTGGCACAATTCCAGTGGATATCGTGTCAAGTGACAAACAGCTTATCCATTCACTGTCAAACAAGTCATGCTATTATTATTTCTGCGCCCTCGCTTCAACGCTTACGGCGCACAACGCCCAACGACCGCGACTCGCCATACACCACATTTCTCGTCCAGCTTTAGTCGCCCTCAACCATCGGTTTAGCCCCAGTGCCAACTTCAACCGTGCAACCCGTTCATCACCCGCACTCTCAATCCAATTTGTTCAACTCAAGCTATTGCATCTGATCAATCGAAATGGCGATACCAGAAGGACGCGTACCGAAGGGAGCTAAGATCTTCAAGACCAAGTGCTCGCAATGCCACACATGTACGTACAGTTGATATTGAATTTGCGCTCGATGCTTCCGTTGCATGGATCCTCCTGTCTGTCAATCGCAGCACCGTATTAACCAATTTCTCTTCCAATTACCGCGTAATCCACCATTTCTCAGACGACGAGGGAGGTACCACAAAGCAGGGTCCCAATCTTTGGGGCTTGTTCGGCCGACAGAGTGGTGCCGTTGAGGGCTACTCTTACACTGCTGCCAACAAGAATTCAGGTATCATCTGGAGTGAGCAGACCCTTTTTGAATACCTGCTCAACCCCAAGAAGTACATTAAGGGCACGAAGATGGTCTTTGCTGGTTTGAAGAAGGAGCAAGATCGTGCAGATCTTATTGCTTTCCTCAAGGCCAACACGAGCTAACTGCCCATATCGGTGTCAAGCGTGAACATCGCTCACTTGCTTGCAAAAATTTTACATCGCCCTCATAACGGCTCTGATTGCATTAGTGATTGGTTCTCTCTTCTCTTCAGCTTTATAACGCTTCCTCTCCTGGAGAGATGGTCATGCTATGGTAAAGGATAGAAATCAGTTACAGAATTGCTAGATTTACTTTCATGTTTGAATGGCATCAAATTGCATCTCTACAAGGCCTGTTATCCCAGCTGTAACCCGATCACCACCTTTGACCGGTCCGACTCCGGACGGGGTTCCGGTTAGAATGATGTCCCATTCTTCCAGCGTTACGTATTTAGAAATGTGTTCAATTAGTTCCGGAATTCTCCAGATCATGTTTGCAGTGGTGCCTTGCTGTCGCACCTCACCATTGACCTGCAGATAAAGCTCAACGTCTACAACTCCCGTTTCTGCATCCATACGAATGGAATCCGGCGGCAAGACGTTTGATACTGGCATAAAGGTATCGCAGCCCTTGGCCAAGCTCCAGGGTCGGCCGATGGACTTTGCCTCGTTCTGCCAGTTTCGAGCTGTGAGATCAATGGCGCAGACGTAACCAGCGATATGCTCTGCAGCATTACGTGCAATGACATGTCTAGCAGGTTTACCTATTACCACTCCAAGTTCCACTGTTCACACATGGAGACATATGCGGGCAAGGTGGCATGACAATGGAAAGCAGGGATTGGGTCAGCGAATGTTATGAGTTTGTGCTATAATTAAAGTACAGAACTCTACCTTCGTGGTGCACGAGTGCTTCTGGCGGCAATTGAATAGGCGCGCTATTGGCTGGTAGATAACTAGTGGAAGGTTTAAAGAACCAGAAAGGAGCAGCACGATCTGCTTCGGAGTGCATTTCTTTGGCGTGATCTGCATAATTCAAGGCGATCTAGGAAAGAAATAGGGGGGAGCGAGGATTAGATAGAGTGCACGAGTGGGTGGCAGCGATGGGACGGAGGGATATAGACGTACTGCTACTGCTTTTCGGGAAAGATTGTGGAGCGCGGCATCTGCGTCAGGGAGGGTGGACATTCGGAGTGCTGGAGCGAAGCGGGTGATCGGAGTTGTAATTGGCGAGCGGCTCGACAACGATAGGAAGGTGGAGGAAAATAATTGCGGCACGTGAGCGGAAGCAAGAAATGCCAGTCGGGCAGGCATCATGTTGCGCTGGTGGAGATAGTGATCAGATTGGGAAGGATTGGTGGCAGACAGCAAGCGAAGCGAAGCGAGATAAATTTAGTGCATTGGAATGGGGGGCCTGGGGCCGCGCGGGGCCGTGTCGGGGCGTCGGTTTTCGCGCTTGCGCCGGACAGAGGCATGCAGGCGGGCTATTCAGGTCTATCCAATCACAATTGGCAAAATCCATTTGGCAAAATTTGGTTGGTGTATGGCGTAGAATTACAGTGTAATGCGCGACCTGAGCACTACCTTCACATTAGATTGAATGTCCTATTAAATGCTCAAAAAAGGTACTCATCAGCACCAGTGCAACTGCAATGTTTCTTTCGAAAATCTACTCGGTGCGCTGAAAACGCGCTCTTTCCCCAACTCGCCCATTTTACACCGCCTGCCGCGTATTCCGTGCCACTCCTTTTTTGTCCCTGCAGTTGAGTTACCGAGCAGAAACAGACCGCAACGGCGATGCCCGCCCGTCATCTTCCTTCCCTCCTCAATCTCCTGCGTGCATCCCCCGCCCCGCGTTTCCCGCTCCTCGCCTCCGCTCTGTCCGACGCAACCAACTCGCTCCGCTCCCCGCGAAGCTTGTAAAGGCCATGGACGACAGTCCCACCTTTCAGCCCCCCGTCACTGTCAGCGCTCTTGCTCTGCGCAATCTCACCCACCTTCCCTTCCTGCGCTTTCAGCTGCACCCTCCGCACTCAGCGCCCACATCCGCACCCGCACCCACTTCCAACTCCTCCAAGCAACCAGGCTCCGTTGCCGACAGAGCAAAGTGGCTCGAGTACGGCGTTGGCAAGGAAACCGCTTATGCTGCTACAGCTGTAGCTCTGCTCGCCGAGTCCGTCCCGGCCGCCTTGACCACCGTTGTATACAATTCCCATCCAGTAAAGCATTCCACCTCTCTCAAGACAGAAGCTACTCATACCGATTTCAAGCAAAACGCAACTCGTCCCGCCCGCGAACTCTCTCCAAATGACCATGCGCCAAACGCTCTTTCCCTTTGGGTCTTTGGAACTTCTGATACCCTTCAGACTGCGACCGACCTTGTCGCTGAGACATTCGTCACAGCAGAAGAAGGCGTCTGGACACCACATGCTCCAATTGCTCAAACCAATGCACTCCTTGCCGCGCTCAAACGCGCCTTCACAGTCGCCCTAGAGGCCGAAGGAGCTCTGCGCGTTTCCGATCATATTCTCCACGCTGAGCGCGGCCTCTCTTATCTCTTCCGCATGTCTCTCGGCACTGGCAAGCAAACTCATATTCTCATTCGTGTCGCCGTTTCCCATATCAACGTCCGTCGTCTAGATGACGAAGACACCGCAATCGTTCTAGGTAGCGCCGATGACGTACAGCTTCCAGTTTTTACCTCCCCTCTAGGTCTTAAAGCGACTCTTGCCAAGAGATCGCCTGCTGGGGATACTCTCACTGCCTCTGTTCTCAAAAGGTGGCGTGAAGCGGGTCTTCTGCCCTTTGGAGAACTCAAGGATTCTGCTGTCGTTTTCTTACGCCTTGAAGACGGAACCATAGCACCCTTCCCACGGGCATGTATCCTCACCACTGAAAGCAAGGATTTCTCAACTGCAATCAAGAAATCGCAAAAGCAAACATCAGCTCAAGTTTCGGCATCTAACAGTGTCAAAGCCATCAGTTCCAACTCGAAGAAGCCTTCTAAATCCGGCACAGGACTTTGGCGCTCACGTAAGCGCCCCAGATCTCCAAGTGCTGTTGTCGAAGAAACACAGACAAAAGTTTCTCCTGTTCCCAAAGAGACGCTCAGACAGCAGCAGTGCCCTTCAATGACGGAACAGAGTGCATTGTCTAAATCTCCAACGGCCTATTCTTTCAATGCTGCAATTGTGGCAGAAGCGAAAAAAGGTGTTACTGACCCTGTACCGACGCTGTACCATCCTCTGGTGGACCCAGTTCCGCTACCAACATTGGAGACTACAAACGCGAAGCAACCTACTTCATCCACAAGAGCTTCAACCAATACATCAAATCAAGAGGAGGCAAAGAATGGTTCAAGTGCTCGAGTAAGAACTCCAAGCGCAAGAGATCAATCAGGAGGCGACAAGCAACACGAGCTACCTCCACAGACACCCTCAAAGTCCCACAATCACATGCTGAAGACTGAACCGGTTCCTAAAACAGTACAAAGTGCAAATGGCATTGATGCTTTCAACTTGGAAGGTGACGGTAGCAACCCTGCTGAGACATGTACAGGTTTCGACGCCGGACCGTCCATGGATATGAATGACTTCTCTGCGTTTGATGATGATGTAACACAGTTTTTTGGTGGAGGTATGGATGACCGCCTCATGGGAGTAGAAAATCCAATTACTTCTAGTGAAGATGCTGCAAGATCAACTCGAGCTGCACTTTCAGAAACTCGTGGACGCGGCCAAGACTCTGATGCTGTGCAGTCTGAGGGTGATGTTAACAAGCAGTCGCGTGTCGTCAAAATGGAAGTAGATTTTGACGTTGAGAAAGCTGAGGGAGATTCAGACACAAAAGATGGTATTGTACGTAGAGGAACTACTGACAGCAGTCCAGATGGGAAGGATTTGGTTAATTTGACGTTGTCAGCGCTACGCAAGCCTGTTCCCTCAGCAAGACCGAGCAGAGCATCTGTGAGCGCCCAGTTGAACGAGTTCTTCGAAGAGGATCTTACGAAACGGAGGTCTGTCCGCCTCAACGTTGCTGGTCGAATTGGAAAAGCCAATGGCAGAACTAAATACATTAGGAAGTCACCTCTGTCAAGAATTGCCACAGATATGTTTTCTGTTCCTCAGACAATGCGGTCTTCACGAAGTGTGGGAACTCAGGAAAGTCGCTCGACTTATGCTCCCAGCCTCGTTCCATCGAAGTACGACTCTCAAAATATTCGGTCACTTTATGTGCCTGAGAGAAAGCTTAAGACCTTCTTCGGCCTTTCAAGAAGAGGGATTGGGGACAGGGTTCCACTAATCCTTTCTGAAAATGGAAGTCTACCAGAAGATGAATCCGATGAAGATGTTGGTGATGATCCATCTTGTGAAACAAATCTTATGGGCTTTGACTCTCTACTTAAAGATGCCCTTGGCAAGAAATCGGAAGCGGGAAGACCTCCAGTATCTGAAATTGATTGTAGGGAATCAATGCGCTCCCAAGAATCTAACGCTAAGGATCACTCCAAAGATATGCTAGTGCAGTCTGTCGCTGTTGATTGTAAGAGTGCTTGCTTGATGCTTGCAACAGGTCGAGCGATTCAGCACTCTACAGCCAGGTTGCTATCAGACGGAAGTTCCTCGTATACTGGAGACGGAAATACGTCCACTATGACCGCTAGAGATGATGATATGAAGGGCTTCATGCAAGGACAACCTGTTGTGGGAAGGCAAGGATTCCATGGACCTGTGGCAGTTTCAAAGACTGCGCAATCACCGTCACAGGGAATTGGTGCTGGAGCCCGTATTACTTCAAAGCGTGAACGAGAGATCCTCGCTTACTTTCTCTGTTCGAGATGCAAGTTTTCTCGGTTCATGAACTAGAATTATTCAAGGAAGTCGAGGTTCAAAATTCACTGAACGAGGGTAAGACTGCATCGAGCGGATGTCCATCAGTAATTGGAACGAGAGGCGAGCGCGTCTCTTCCGCTACTATGCGACGCGTCTTATTAGGATTGCCGCGTGTTCTAGAAACAAGTCATGTTCTTGGAAACTGTTCAGCATCACTGAGAGAGCATGATGCAGATGGTCTATCACTCAAAATCCAGGGGCCGTTGGGAGTTTGCGATATCCTAGGTTCAAACGCAGAAGTGTTCCCGTTGACTCCTCCCCGGATATGCGTTGGTTACAACAACGAATGGATGGAAACATCTAGTGGTGTGCTTCCGTTGTGGGAAAAAGCCGGACTTGAGCCCTACAGCGATCGAAAAAATGTCGAGTATGTTGCAGTTGCACCCAAGGACATGGAAAATGATGTTAGATTGTTCCTTCGCGATGTCTCTGCCGCGTACGAGGAATGCTGCTTTGGACGACATGTTCCAATGCCTTTCGATGCAGTTACACTCATATCTAATTCTGTATCTCAGGGATCTGAAGGAGGATCGTCAGTCAATGCAAATCGTAACAACCTCTCAGAGTACGACAAAGCCATGGCTGAACAATATCATCTTGCAGTTACTGGTTTGTGTACGAAACTAGCTGCAGTCACTCGCGACCAACGGAAGAATCCTTCAGCGTCTGCTACCAATATCGTGACATATATTATTTCTCCGTTCGCCAAAAATCAAACAGCAGCAAACGTTGCTTTGTTGAAAGCGATCGCTCCGTTGGTTGGTGCAGTTCCTGGGACTGCTCCGTCTATGATTAGTTCATCATCTTCTGCAAATGGACTTCCATCGGCTTCATGGCGAGCATCACCAGCGTCCAAGAGCGTTGCTTCAATCACTGTTAGGATCATTCCGCGAGAAGGCGTAAGCAGACAATTAAGTGGACGTGCAGAAATTGATGGATTGTTGGACCGTCCTTTACGTCCCCAATTGATGAAAGCTGTTTCTTTTGCTGTGTTTTCTTCCATTAGGTCGAAACGTGTGCGCACACCGAATCTTGATGGGGAGGTGGCGGGGCTATTACCTCGTGTTGCTCTGATGCCAGATGATTTGATGTCACCAATGACACCAGATATTGTTGCAGAATCGCCTGGAGGAAGTGCTCCAACACCTGTCTCACCTATGGCCAGTTCCACTGATGAAAATGCCGGAAGCTCTCTACCTCTTTCATCATCACACAGTGGAGTATTGTCGGATCAGAGCTGTGCTCTAGCTCCGTCATATTTACATGAGCCAGCTGTGGTACTTGCTGGAGTTGGTCAACATATGGGTCAAACGGGAGATAGATCGAACCTTGTGTTGCATTTGTCCTATGCGTGCTGTGAGGCTTCATCAAGATATGTGTTTGCTTGGACTGACCAAAGAGGTGAAATGTTGGATATTGCGACAGTACCTGTTTCCAAGTTGGGTGTCAGTGCATCTCGACGACGGGCGTTTTGGTACATGTGGGCGCGGGGGCAGAGATGGCGTATATCTTATGTTGCTGAAGTGCATGCAACAGTTTCGAAGCTTGGAGTAATGGAAAGTGGCGAAGTCGAAGATTGGGACTGGGTTATTGGAAAGGTGCTTTGCGAGGGTAATGGGTCGGATAAGAGGAGCGAGGAACAGCAGAACAAGAATACGATCCGAAGATTCCCTCCAATGCAGAATGGAAGGTCGGATGATTTGTCTGACTCGTACATTGACCAACCGACACCAGCAACTCCTGGTGTTCCACATGTTGCAGCTACTAACGGGTCTACCAAGACGGCCCCTACAATGGAAATCAAGGCACCGCCAATTTGTTCTCTTTCTTTATTAAGCGTTTGTGATTCTGACACGCATTTGCTAATGGAGAGGTCTGGGGACGTTGTTGATGCTGACCGACGAGACTTCGCAATCGTGTCGAAAACTAGTATATCAGAAGGAAAAGGTGTGGAAGCAAGTGCAATTCTAGCTCGGTTTGAGGACGGGGGTGTCAAAGCAATTGAACTCAATCTGATGCGACATTATGGTGACGCAGAACAAAGTGGAGAAATGATCGACGACCGACCGACATGGGATTCATATGATGTGCAAACGATTGTTAACACTATTGCTACTAATTTCCACGGTCTGAGACATATTGTGACACCTCCGAGCTGGCCATACAAAAGCTGGTTGAGCATCTATCCCTTGCACATTGATGTAGTTCGTAATTTCAAGTTGCAGATGCAAAGTGTGCAGCGATTTGCGTATGGACCATCTACAGTGGCGCTGCGATAATAAGTATAGTTATGTATAGAGCTGACGATGGAGCAACATCGTCAACCATTTCAGCGTCTTTGTAGATATAAATTTCTTTCAGACTATTTGTTATTTTTACATTTTCATCGCTCGTCTGCGACGCGCGGCGTCAACTCGCATTCATGGACTCTACGAAACGAACCTCCCCGAGACAGCGAAGCGACCCAAACCCCAAGAAGAGGAAGCGCCCTTTGATTACCACTGAAGTGGATCTAGACCGACCGGAACCGAGCTTGTCGTCAAACTCAGATTCCTCCGCTAGTCAGTACCAATATCATTCCATCCTTCGGGTTCAAAGGTCACCATACCAGGAGTCGTACAGTTATGACGGTGATTCAGATTCATATCCGCATGCCGCCGCCGCCACCACTACCACCGCCGCCGCCAAAGTCCATAAATCCAAACAAGCCGCACGCACCATCTCTAAACGAGATAAGTCACCTGTACCTGCGCGGGTAACTTCACCAGGAACTACGCCTACAACCCGATCAACAACTGTGCCGGCAGCTGCACCACCTTCACGTTGCAATGACGGCAACAACTGTAATGTATTGGAAAGGGGATGCATGTTTGACACCGAATTTTCTGCAGTCGGTATAAAAAACAATGGCATCGTGCTGTCAGGTTCAGTGTGGATGTCTGTCATCAAAGGTAGAGTAGAAGTTCTTGGCGCTTCCCTGACGTCGGCTTCAGATCCTGCACTCATTGTTTCGGCCCCTATTGCACCATTTCTTATCAGGATAAGTCCGCAACATGAGCCCAAAAATAAGCGCTGTGGCGCTGAGAGTAAGGAAATCGACTCAACTGACTCAAAAGCCGCAATTCATAAAAAGATAAGCGCATCTTTGAAAAACGTGACGCGGAACAGTAAGTATAGTGCTGTCGTGTTGTTTACATCCATCGAAAACCAACAAGATTGGCAGAATGAATCACTGCAAACTTCCTCAGATATTTCGGTGACTATCAAAGAGTATGCATCACAAGCAGGAGTGCCCTCAACTTGTACAGGAGCCAATTTGGTTGGCGGAATGTCTGTTTTGAAGGAAACAGGCAAAACGCCAGTATTTCAGGAATGGCATAAGTGGAAAACTGTCACCGCATCCATTGACTCGTTTTTGTCAAGCGTTACAAACTGGTCAACTTTTCGTCTCCTCGTTTGTGGTTATAGTGGTGCAGGAAAAAGTACATTTGTACGATGCATCAGCAACCATCTTCTCAGCCACAGACAAAGAATTGTGTTGATTGATACCGACGTTGGTCAACCGGAAATGAATCCGCCGGGACTTATTTCAGCTCATCTGATTACACACTTGCGCTTGGGGGCTGCCGCTGCGTCGAATCGAATGGTACCTATTGCTGCACGCTACTTTGGAGACGTGACGGCTCGAGAGGATCCCGATTTGTATGCACAGTTCATTTCAGAGGTCACTGAAGCTGCTATGAAATTTGCAAATGAGCACAACTGTCCTATAATCATTAACTGCTCAGGATGGATTGCGGGCGTGGGAGCAGATCTACTAAGGTTTCTGCAAAATTGTGCCAATCCGAGTCATGTTGCAATTCTCCAATTTGCGAATAGCGCTCCAAACTTGTTCTTGCGCGAGATATGTTCACGTGTGCCAGAACAACATGTCTACGATTTGATCTGCCCATATGCTACGAGAAGCACAGTGTTTTCTTCGAATGCTCTACGTGACTTGCATATTGCGTCATATTTCAGCAAAGAGCTGATGTTGGGACGCGTGTACAATGTGTCGGCTGAAGATGTATCTATAGTTACAGTTGGAGATGGCTTGAAAGAAGAAAATATATACGCTGCACTAAATGCCACTTTGGTCGCTCTTGCAGCTGAGCAGAAGAACAAAGATGGTGAGACGAGTTGGGCTGTACGTGGACTTGGCATAGTGCGAGCTGTTGATCCTGAGAAGAAGGTGTTTTTTGTATCTACTCCAATTCCACCGAATGTTTTGGAAGGATGCACGGGCATGTTAATCAGTGGTGGCATACAAATTCCACGCGCATTGTTCTTGACAGTTGCTGCAGATAGAATATCACGATCGGAAGATGCGCCGTACATTTGCTGTGGTTCTATCGCTATTGGGGAGCCAATGCGAAGTAGAGCCACGTTGATGAGGCGATAGAAATGAAATGGCGTGCGTGTCGGTATAAAAGTGTGGGTGACAAGATCCAAGTCGTGGTCACGAGTTGGTTAGTTTACAGTATAAAGGATCGTGTGTGTGACGTGATGATGGAAGTTGGCAAATATTCAATTATTCAAATTCGTATGTCAAGCACTGTACGACGTCATTCATCTACGCAACGGCTCTCAACTTTGCACCGGGGAGCGCCCGGCCACATTGCGCTCTACAGCTCACTGTCCTACTCGAGTAGTACCCGTCCCCATCGCCGCCTTCGATCAACCCGCTCCTTCCGATGAACTTTGCCAATGATACTCAGTGCCTCCTACGCGAAAATCTCAAAGTCGCCTTGCAAGATGCCAAGAGACTCTACGACGATGGTCTCGTGGATGACAAGGAATTCAAAGACTTGAAAGCGCACGAAATCGCAAAGTACAAAGAACAGCTCGCAGCCGTCACAGCTTCCGCAATATCGCACACCAACAACAATCACGCCCAGCGCACACCGACAAAGCCCGACCGTCCCAACGCGCCCACCACTCCAACCAGCGCCGCTCGATCCCCAATATGCCCACGCATTATGACAAAACGAGAACAGCCTGCTCCTGCTTCCGAAAACGTTGCCTCATTCTCCTCCCCGACCTCGCATGCAAATCGACCAAAGTTTGCAGCCGATGAAACCGTCTACGTGGACGCCGACACGTACAAACGACTCAAAACACCGCCAATCTTCAGACGTCGTCCCTCACAGAAACGAAAGATCATCATCCCTTGCGCAGAACTCGCAGCCCTCCAGGCGCCGCAAGAGGACAACAACACCATGTGATCGACCCGCTCCAAATCTCTTTACCTGCGCTGTACAATACGTCGACGCTATGCATGTCACCCACTCGCAGGTGGAGGAGCGCCCCCGCCCCTGTCGTACCCCGGTGGTGGTCGCACAGCAGTTGTGCGCATCAACTCTGCATTCGGCGTCTAAAATTAAGCAGACACAAAAGACACAGCTGGCGTCAGTTCTCTGTCTCAATGCTTGTCACATATGCATACAATGCACAAACAAACATGTCTCAACTTACCATTCCTCGTCCATACGCAGCAGGCATGCCCATCATATGAGACGAGCCGCCAGGATACGCCGATCCTTGCGCCATCGGCATCTGTGGCGCCATTCCGCGCCCATATGGTGCCATTGTTGCGGGCGCCCCCCGACCGTACGCCGCTGTCGCTTGGTACATTTGAGCATTACCTGACAATTGCGGCTGCATAGCGGCCAGATTGGGACCGCCAATACCCGGCGCTGGACCTGCCAAACCCGGTGCTGCTGCTCCGCGACCCATTGGTGCCAGGCGCTCCGCGGGTGTGGGCAGACCTGCCGCCGATGCCGTTCGTTTGCCACTCTTGGGCGCCGGCGCACTTTCAACTGCAATTGATACTACACATTCGCCGCGTAGTAATACCAGGCCAAGAGCTCGCCTCTCCTCGCTTGTCTGCGTCGATCGGTTCGCAGCGGGATAAAGACGATAGTGTAGGTCGTAGAGAAGATATCATGTACATACAAAAGTCAGTAACTGTCGTCATTTTTCGTTGTCGCAGTGCGCAATCGTTTGCATGTCAATATCGTACTTTCTTCTTCGCCTTGCGAAACTCCTCGCAATCAGCGAGCACAATGTTCATGTGTTTGTCAAACACAAGAAATCGCCCGACTAGCGTTCTCTTGTCGTCCAGTGTAACTCGCATTTTGTAGTTGATGAACTGCAGCATTTTGCTGCTCTTTGTTAGAGACATGGCGAACAATCGCGCGTATCGGTAGGATGGTGCGCACTGAGCGCCGCCGTCGCGCTCGTCGTTGGTTGCGAAGCGGAGTGTGAGCTGTGTGGCAAGCGCGTTGCGCAGCGGAAACCTAGTTGAGATATTGAAAGGATCGCGTGACTGCTTGAGCGGCAGTCGCCATCAGTCGACTACCCCCCAACTGTATGTTGAAAACGATGGCACGTCAAGCGCCCAATTTTTTTAAAAAAATTTGATCCGATCTATTATGGTCTCTCTCCCGCCTTGCGAAACGCAGTCCGTGTTCATCACAGTGATGCACAAAATCGGTTCGTCGTCTCAGCGATCGTTACGTAGGTGGTTGTCGTCTCGTAGGCGTGGTCCTCGAAATTGGATTGGCAGTCGCGATGACCAAACAGAAAGGTAGGTGTCTAGCTCTCCTTTGTTTTAATCCCGAAACTCATGACTCTAACAATACTGCGATCGTCCAATCGTAAAGTTCACCCGAAAAGTTGGAGCAAATCGCTTCGCAGCTGAAGATAGAGGCAAAAAAGTTGGGCTTGAGCTTGGTGGGAATAACCTCTCCCAAGCCTTCTGCGCGATTCGCAAAATACGAAGAATGGCTGGCAAAGGGGTACGTAGTTTCTCGGTCGAAATGCGATTTCACAGTTGTGCCCAGTTCTAACAGCGCACACACACACGCTCAGCTACCATGGTGAACTAGATTATATGGCGCGTGAGGATCGCGTTGTACGACGAAAACAACCTGATATAATTCTACCTCGGACGAAAAGTGTAATCATGGTTGGAATGCACTACTGGCCTGGTCGAAATGGGTTCCCCAAACTACACGATGTAGCATTTCACAAGGACACTGGCATGGAGCCCGAGTCATTACCAGCTGATTGGTCGCAGCGCGGCGTAGTATCAAGCTACGCCTGGGGCAGGGACTATCACGAGATACTTGGAGAGCGATTGAAAAGGCTGGGTACTATATTGAACGAACAAGCGGGAGGATTAGGGAGATTCTACGTTGATACCGGTGCTATTCTGGAGCGGGATTTCGCAGAGAGGGCTGGACTGGGATTTGTAGGCAAGAACACGTTACTAATCAATGCAAAGACTGGGAGTGGATTTTTCATCGGTGAGTTATTTTCAACGGTTGCATTGCCTCTGGACGGCGATTGGGATCGCGGAACGGTCGCTAAAATACGAGGAAAGCCAGGGTGCGGAAGTTGCACCAAGTGTATGACAGCATGCCCCACTGGTGCTATAGTGGACGAATTTGTGGTCGATGCGAGGAGATGTATAAGCTATCTGACCATAGAGCTCAAGGGAAGCATCCCGATGCAACTTCGGGAAAAAATGGGCAATAAGGTGTATGGATGCGATATATGTCAGCAGGTTTGTCCGTGGAATAAATTGAACTGGGAGCGCGAGGAGGGTATTGGTAAACATGGGTTCAGTCCGTTGTTTGGATCACCCAGTGAAGAGGTGACAACACCGCAACTGAGCGATCTATTGATGCTGAGTGAGGAAGCGTTCAATGCGCGGTTTGAAAGGTCTGCAATTCGGAGGATCGGACGAGATCGGATGGCCAGAAACGCCGCTGTCGCATTAGGCAATGTTGGGAGATTGCCAGAGCTGGTAGTTTTGAAACAAGTAGCTGAGCAGCATGAAAGTGATATGGTGAGAGAGCATGCGAGGTGGGCCTGTGAGCAAATCGAGAAACGTCACACGTAGGTGACCAACATGACTTACCGTGCGTAGCAGCTACCATCGTCAAGACGGAGACGAGGACAACCAACCTGATAGAAGAGCAATTGGCGGGAAGTCATGTTTTTCAAACGGATATAATTTATCATACCCACAGCCAAAATTCAAATTATGCGATCGCTGTTTCGAAACTTTTGAATGAGCCCACTTTTTGTATCCGTTTCCGCGCTGGTACATCCCCTTTTTCGGACGCGCCCGTACGCCCTGATCCAATCATCAACAGCACCACCTCTTAGCGCCCGTCCTCAGTCGCGCATCCTTTCCATTTCCGTTCCCACGCGCTCTTCCACAATGTACGAACCACGTCTTCTGCCCGGCGAGCAGCGTCTCCTCCCCGGCGAGCACACTCGCCGTCCGAATGCATCCGTGGAAGAAGCCGATACCTTTCGTTCCGTCCGTAGCATGCTCGAACGATTCGAACAGCAACCAGCATCTGCGCCGACGACCCCCGCCAAAAAGCGCACCTCCCGAACCCGTCCCGTGCGCGCTCAGACCAGAACTCAGGCCGAATTAGCCGCCTTCCTCAAAGGCGGCATCGATGCCCCGCGTGAACCTTCCCGACGCACCAGCGGCTCCGGTCCGACCCATAACACAGTCGGCTCCCTCATCGAGAAATGGTCCTCCGCAAATTCAAAGCGTCCCAGCGCCGATAGACCCCCGTTGCAGGAGCGAGATCTGCAGCGTGTCGACGAACCCGTCAAGCCCCTTGTGGACTCGGTCGATACCTTTGGATCGTCCAGTGCCGATTATGACCGCGCGATTCCCAAAACAGACCCGGGTCGATTGGAGTCGTACGCCGCACAACTCGATCGAGAGAAGCATGCCGTGAATGCCGCCGCAGATATTGTCGCATCCGGCGATCAGTCGCTTCGTGATATCGTCGCTCGTAGCGTGCATCACCGTGCCTCGCATCGTCCGACTGCCGTGCCGAAGCTGGAATCGACCGAATCGAATGGCCCTTCCGCCCCGCCAAAGTCTCAGGATAATCTGCCAGTGCGTTTGTCTAAATCACTCGATGGTCATCCTCTGCAGCAGACACAGGACCGGGCTCAGCAGCAGGAGAGCGATTGGGGCGCTGGTGACGTCTACATCCGCGTGCTCTTCGCAGAAGCTGAAGACACCGCGGAGCGTGCCGTACAATGCGATGAGAATGAAGAGTACTTTGAGGCGTTTGAACTGTACTGGGTTGTGGTCGATCTCTACTACAAAGTCATTCCCTTCCTGACGCCAGAAGAAGGTGGTGATGTCCACGAACGTATTAAGATGTATACAAGGCGCTGTGAGGCGATCCGGGAAGCTTTTGAAGATGATCCCGAGGGACAGGACGAAATCGAAGTTCGCATTGCAGATGCGACTATTGCATCTGCTGCCAAAGAGGAGCAACTGCAAGAAAGCTTCAACAACGGTGTATGGAATTCGCAACCGGAAGTGGACAATATCGCACAGCAACGTCATTCTTCATCAAGCGCTCAGCAAACACAACCTGTTTCTGAAGCACTACCGCCGACGCCGGCGGCGGTCGACGAGGATCCGGTACTCATCCAACAGAGTTTCGAGGCGGAACTGCCCAAACATCGTTTCCCTGATTATAACAATGCAAAGCCTCTTGCTGCTATCCCGGATGCACCGCGCAATCCAGCGGTATCGGCCTCGACAGCGGCACACCGAAACAGCCTGAGCCGACCAATTTCTCGAAGTGCGGTTCGGGCTTCTACCAGTTCGGTGTCGCGTGAGCGCGTCGCGGAAATGCAGGAGAGAGTGCAAGTGATGCAGGAATGTCTGAACAATTTTACTGTGAAAAGGAAGCATCTGGGACCTGCACGTGCACTGGAATTGCATGTGACTACATTGAATGCAAACACTTTTGGGGATCTGAAGAAACTTGCACCGCTAGCTCCCGAGTTGGAGCACAAGTGGGCTACCGAACTTGAAGTGCTGCTGTCTATGCTTCAGGAGATCAAGGAAGTGCGTCCTGGAGCTGGATATGCGCTTCGGGAAGATATTGCGCGGCATTTGCCGGCTCTGGAGCGGTGCGATAGAAGTGTACGCAAGACGATGCGTTCGTTTGGGGCGCTGGCTGGACACGTGCATTATGTGGAGCGAGAAACGGCGTCGAATTCTGCCAAGGGCGGGCGAAGTCGAAGGCGGTGGTGGGTGAAGGTTCCGGTTGTTCGAAAAGGCGGCCTGCCCGATGAGATATTCCGCATTGTGGAAGAGGCGGAGAAGGAAATGCGTGGTGTATTCAAAGTTTGTCACGAGATCAATGTGGAGGTTGTGAAATCTATGCCGGTGCCGGCGTCTTTTGTCGAAGGATTGCCGAAGCACGCGCGATCATTGATTCCGAGGGAATTGAAGGAGGGTCTTACTACGTGGGGCATGTTCAAGGTTTCGGACTACATGAAGGATCGAAATTTGTGGAACAAGGAGGCGGCGAAGGAAATTACGTCGAGCTTGGAGAAAGTGGCATTGATTTGGGAAGCGAAGACTTCGAACAAATCGTTTCTGAGTCGCACATTTGACATTCGGGGCGAGCGGTTCCACCAGGCAATGACGGCATTCCGACGGTGTCAAAATGCGATTCGTGATCTGCGGCGGGAATGGTACGTGTATTTGTCATGAATGTATATGTGTTTGTTGTTGTCGTTAATGAATCTAACTGCTTTGTGTTTTTTGTGTGTTGTCAGGCCTACAATGCAACACACTGATCTGGATATGGCGAAAATCCAACATAACGAGGACATTGGGCATGCGGGACTGGAGTCGTATTCTCGAGCACTGGAGTCGAGGGCGTATAGGTTGTTGACGCGAATTCGAGAATTGCTGGACGCGGACCAGGAAGAACGAGGGGCTGGGGAGGAAAGAAATTGTTGAGCATTGTTATGGAGCTTGAGGATCTAAAGACAATTTCTACGATGGCGATACGTTGTGGCCAGGCCAGGCCAGTGTTGTGGCGTGGACAACTTTCAGGATGGACCGATGGGGCGGGGCGGGGTGCGCACCGTGATAGTGTACGGAAATTGATCCGCATGTTTTGAAGCGCGCCGTGGTAGCACTGAAATGTTTCCAATAATAGCGCCAACTTATTTGGTGGGACAGATGAAAATTTGAGAAATGTTGCGAGATTTGCATCAACTCACGGGACGCATTGCGTGGGTGCAACGATGGCGTGTGCGTGATGCTACAATGACATGCTGAGCACGCTTTGGTTGCGTGCGTGCCAGGAAATTTCAAACTTGCCCCCGTGGGCCATCGGATCTATCGTGCACCGTGTGTGGCATCTATTTTTCACACGCATGTCTTTTCTCGAGTACTACACTAAATTGCTGCATTTACACCGGATCATCACATCCCTCATTCATCGATTCATTATCATCCCATGTCTCACCTCTTGATTTCACCGCAAACGCAAACCTCCCGTAATTATCATCCGCCCCTCCCTCCCTCCCTCCATCCATCCATCCATACAGCACGCATCACAACCAACCAACCCTCCCTCCCTCCCATCCCATCCCATCCCCATCCCCATCCTCGTCATGTCGCTCGGAGCGCTCGCAGCCGCCGCCACACTCGCAGCCGCCGCCAACGCGACAACCACCCCATCCACGACGCGCTATCCGCGCCCGCCCTACCCGTCCGCACCCCTCGCGCCCCCAAAGCATGCCCCCACCCCCGTAGCCCCTGCCCCGAGCAGCGACATGCACCCCTCCCATCAGCAAAACACACATCCAAACGGCAAGCCCAAGCAGCGTCGCTACCGCGCAAGTCCGGAACAACTGCGCCAGCTCATCGCTCGCTTCGATGTCAACCCCTCCCCGACCAGTTCCGAACTGCAGGAGCTCGCCATGGCTATCAGTATGCCCGCCCAAAGTGTCGTTCTGTGGTTTAAGAACAGACGCGCAAGAGTGCCCCACAAGAAAGCCGAAAAGGCTATCGCTGCCAAACGCCGCGAACCGCACAAGCTTGTGACAAAGCACCAACAAGAACAACAACAAGAACAACAGCAGCAGCAATCCGTTTCCTTCGCCGCAGAGGCCGCCGCTGCAATGTCAATGGCCGATATGGCAATGGCATCGCCACCGCCACAATTGTCCCCGATTGTTTCAGCCGCGAGTAGCCCCCCACCGAGCTGTGCTAATGGAAATTTGGTGCTTAAACTCGGTGCGAATGCCCTTGCAAATGGAGCAGAGTTTGTTGCGACATTGAATACTACTCCGAGACGTCCAAGAGTATTGCCGCCTACTCCACGCCTCTTCTCTCAGAGAGAATATGATGCTGGTGATAGAGTGGAAGTTTTAGAAGGTACCAAGGGCTTTTGTCGTTCGTGGTATTCGGCAACAATTGTGAGTCGTTCGGGACCAAAGGAATTATCGCTGGGACGCAATGCGGCAACAGCTGAAAATGAACCATCGTCCAATTCTACGAGTCGTGTTCAAGCATGGGAAATTATGAATGAGAATGCGGATGGCAATGATTCTCCGCGAACAGTACGTTCGCCAGCTACATCGCCGACGCCACCCATAGCTAAGATAACGTATGTCGTCAAGTATGAGCATCGTTTCAGAAAAGAGAGTAATGAAGCGTTGGAGGAGGAAATTCTGGCATCGCGACTACGACCGGAGGCACCGCGTTTGAGCGAGTGGCGACCGGAAGTCGGCGAAGCAGTGGAAGTATTATGTGATGGAGCGTGGTGCGTCGCGGTGACGCAGAAATTTGTGGTACGAAAAGGATACATGGTGAGCTATGAAAGTGGCGATGCACACTGGGTGCGACGGCACAATTTGCGCCCGTATCAAATCTGGCGCGGAGGAGAGTGGTGGGTGACGAAGACCAAGGCACCGTTACCAGTGGTACGCAAGAGCGTTGGCAAGAGGAAACGCGGCGCACTGGAAGGTGTGAAAAGTAAACGGTCGAAAAGCAGCAGTTTGGAGTCGGGGCCGGACGGACTACCGGAGGGATGGCGATTGGATCACATGCGATGGTCTGGTCTGATGGGCGGTGGACGTGGCAAAGTATTCTACATTGCACCGGACGGCAATCGATTGCGGTCATTGAAGGAGGCGCAGCGTTATGTGAAAATGATGGGGCCTGCGTAATCGTTTGATCTGAGCAAGTTGGCATAAGCATTGATCTGAGCAGTGGCCAATAATAATCGCTGTGCAGTGCAGGGAAACGCACAGGTCCAGCAGTGTCAGGAGGACAAGTGGCCTATCCTGCTTACAGCGTCTGTATTCGTTTGAAATTTGGTGGATCACAATAAATTACAATGCAAGTCAGTCATTTTTAGCGCAGTCAGCACAATTGCTGGCGTCTGTCTTTCCATTGCTGGTGTGCATGCCTTTATTGTTGACGCGATCAGATCAACTTGTTTCTTTTGTGGTCCGATCGGGCGCTCTCCCAGAGTCCACCCCACCAGCTCGACTCCTCTCGCAACTCCCTGATGCACACTGCTGATCTCCGCTCGTGCACTCGACAAATCATTCTATCCCATCAGCAATCTCGCTCGCTTTTCGAAATGTCGTAACGACATCCTCGCCCTTGCCGCCTCACAATTTTAAACTATCTACCATCCCAATCATACGTACCTAGCACTAGATTCGATAAGGGAGCGTTGCTCACTTCTCCATCCCGTGCTCTGCCATACACCATGTTCAGTTTAGAGCCTATACGTACCCGCTCCACCGCTCGAGCACAAATCACGTAATGCCTCATGCATCTCTTCGAATCACACCATTGATCGATCGTTCCACAGCCAACTTTCCCATCTCCATCCAAATATTTCAAATATTTCCCCAAAAACTTTTTCATTTCCGTCGGCGAAGGCGTAACATCCATCCGTCCGTACCCGACCGTTTCCTCTTCGCTCTCAACACCTCCCTTCGCGTCGCCATGAAAATCCGCGCGCTATCCCGTTCAGATGCCGAATGGTCGGGAGCATACGACGGCACCAAACACACCCCAAGAGCGTCTCGAAACACAGATCCAACCCTGCACGCACCAGCAAGGCCTCTCGACGTGCAACGAGCCATAACCGCTGCAAAGGTATCACGCACCCTCGCCCGTCCCTTCCTCTTCTCATGTTCGCCATCGCACATTGACGGAATCTACTGTCTCGCCCGCTCCAGAACAGATGTAGCCCTCATGGTCTCTGCCGCCGCGGACGGCGAGATCCGTCTCTGGCACCTACCCTCACATTCCCCTCGTTTCCACGCGACGCCTCAGCCTGCCGCCTTCACGCGCGGCATAACATTTTCCCATGATTCTCGTCGAATCCTCGCATGCAACGACGCCAAAATGGTGCATACCTTCCACGTCGACGGCCAGTACTCCGAAAAGCCAGAGCTCCTCGATTCATTGACCAAATACACCTCCAATTCCGGTGCCCTCGCGTCCATCAGCGCACACTATCAGGAGCCCTTCTTTGCGACCGCCTCGTCCGCTGTTGAGGTCTGGGATGAGACCCGTTCCACTCCAGTGCAGACCCTCAGTATGGCCGTGGATTCTCTACATTGCGTGCGCTACAATCCCGTCGAGACGCATGTCATTGCGTCAGCCGGCTCGGATCGCGGAATCACTCTGTACGATACCCGTTTGAAAACACCGATTAGGAGTCTCGTGCTCACGATGCGTACTAATGATATATCGTGGAATCCTATCGAGCCCTACATATTTGTCGCCGCCAACGATGATCACAATTGCTATACATTCGACATGAGGCACCTTGACAGCTCCAAGTGTACTTACCAAGATCATACCGGAGCTGTGATGACTGTGGATTACAGTCCCACAGGTCGCGAATTCGTTACTGGAAGTTACGACAAGTCCATTCGCATATTTGAGCAGGGCTCCTTGCATAGCAGGGAGGTGTACCATACCAAGAGAATGCAACGCGTTTTCGCGGCCAGGTTTTCGCTTGATGGTGGCTACGTCGTGTCGGGCAGTACTGATGGCGACGTGCGCGTTTGGAAAAGTGAGCGTAGTAGGCCGTTGCATCCCATGTTTCGAGGTGAGAAGGAAAAGGTACACACAGCTGATAAGCTCATTGAGAGATATAGTGGCATTTCTCAGGTCCACAAAATTGCAAAGACGCGTCATGTGCCAGGACATATCAAATATATGCAGAAGACTAAGAATATTATGGAGAGCAGTCGTCGACGAAAAGAGAGCAACTTTTTAAACAATTCTCTTCCTCGCGATGCAGAGCAGCCACCGCCAGTACCTAGAGGCAAGAAAAATGTGGTGGCTCAGCGAGAATGATGGATCAACTTGCAAGAAACTTGGCATCATGTCTAGCTAGTTTTCTATTTGCATCACCAATCTAACTGTCTAATGGTTGTAATTTTGCCCCATCGGGAGTGTCTACAACGGCGAAGCCGGCAGCTGAAATCTTATCGCGCATCTCGTCGGCACGAGCAAAATCCTTCGCTTTCCGAGCGTCTGCTCTTTGTCTGAGCAGCTCAAGTAGTTCAGCTGAAGGTTCTATATCCTTGGCGTCTGTTACGGCGTCCTCGTAATTTGCTAGGTCAGGGGTGTAGAATATTCCGAAAACTTTGTCCATATTGTCCAGACATTGTAAAGTACGGTTAGCAGCTGCTTTGTTCAGCTTGCGAGCCTTGAGTAGTTTCTCTGCAGCGGTTACTAACGAGAACATGGCGGCCACAGCGCGAGGCGAATTGAGGTCATCGTCCATTGCCCTTTCAAAGTCGGATGTTGCCTTCGAAATAACATCGGCTAAGATATCGTCTGCGCCCTCACCATTGGCCGATTGCAAGCGCGATCGTAGAGCATCGAGACGCTTGACAGTATTATTGGCCGATTTAAAGCTTTGTTGGGTAAACGCCAGTGCGGAGCGATACTGTGATGACACCACCAGATATCGAAATGCTCTCGCGTCATCTGGTTTTCGCACAATGTCACGCATAGTTCGAAAGTTGCCGAGACTCTTGGACATTTTTTCATTGTCGATGTTCACAAAACCATTATGCACCCAAAAGCGCGAGAACTGGCATCCAGTCAGCGCCTCCGATTGTGCAATCTCATTTTCATGATGCGGGAACACAAGATCTATGCCGCCACCATGCAAATCAAGTTGTGGTCCTAGAAATTTCATCGCCATACATGAACACTCGATATGCCAACCCGGCCTACCCTTTCCCAAAGTATTGCACCAGAAGACCTCGCCGTCTTCAGGCTTGAACTTTTTCCACAGCGCAAAATCACGCAAGTTGTCCTTGTCATACTCGTCATTATCCATCTGCCCGGCTGAGCCAGCGGTGAGCGAAGCGTGCTGCCTCTTGTCGAGCTGAGCCAAGCGACCGTAGGGCTTGAAATTTGCGACTGAAAAGTAGGTGGATCCATCGCGTTCGTACGCAAAGCCTCGTTTGCGCAAACCGACAACAATCTCTTCAATATCGTCAATGTGCTGGGTGGCGCGCGGATAGTGCTGCGCGCGGATAATGTTAAGCAGGTCGAGATCGGCGAAAAAGGCATCCGCAAAACGATTTGTGAGCTCGGCAACGGTGCAGCCGAGCTCGCGAACTTTGCGGATGATCTTGTCGTCGACATCGGTGAGGTTCATGACGTGGCGAACTTCATAGCCGCGGTAGAGGAGCCAGCGTTTGATGAGGTCATAGGTGAGGAAGGCGCGAAAATTGCCGATGTGCGCATAGTCGTAGACGGTGGGTCCGCAGGAATAGAATCGCACCACGCCTGGTTCGACGGTTGTGAATGGCTCCTTACTGCGGGTGAGCGTGTTGTAGAGATGCACGCTGCTTTGAGGAGAGGTTTTGGGCGATGACGGACTGTGTGCAGCGGCTGGGGTTGCTGTTGCACGCAGGAGAGTTAGACTTGTGCGTTTGGAAGACGCGGACTTTGCGGTGTGGTCGCGGCATGGTATTGGGATTGGCAACGGGAAATTCTGAGTTGGGTGAGTTTTGGAATTGTTTGACAGAGAGAGCGGAAGTGCAAATGCGCAGAGGTTCATGTTGATGACGAGGGAATCGGGCTGGGGTGATGTTGAGAGAAGAGGGTTACATGTGCCGGGCAGGTAGCAGTGGCATCTGGCTTGATCTCGTGCCAATGCGGAGAGAGTTGATTTGTCAACGAGATAATGATTTTTTGTGGATTTTCATTTTCTCGTCATATTACATCAGAGCGTGGTGTGCCGGTCAAGCGCACCGAACGGCAAGTCGCGACACATGGGACCACGTCACGTTGTGAACAATGGGTGTGGTTTCGTGCAGCCGGCTACATTTTTCCGGACAGCAAATGCGTTGCTGGGGAACCGATGCATGTTACGGACGACGCACATGCGATCGCGAGCAAATGGCGGCGGCGTGCGCAACATTGTGCGAGCTGAGGCGGAGCGCAAAAACGGTGTAACCATTCTACGAGATGCGCAAAAGGTGTACAGCGCTGAGAAGCCGCCTTGGTGTCAACCGTGGACAATCATCGGCACGGGGATCGGGACGATAGCGGCATCATGGACGATATGCGAGGGTTGGACAAGAGTGATTGCGGGCGCGATCACGGGCGCAGTTGTGCTATGGTGGTACGTGTTCCTGGTGGTCTACCCGCAGAGCGTCGTAGATGAGTAGATGGCAAAATATTGATTTACAGGGTACACATGACACACACTCGTACGTAAATTGTTGCAGCAATAACAAATATACAGAAATTGTACCAAAAGACACGTCTGGTGTAACGAAAACGCCGGTGCATGTAGCTCGGCACCAGCGTCGTATACGCATCACTTCATATTTAAACCTTTCTTCACACTGTGATCCGACTCGGACTCGACGCAGCTAATGGCGCGCGAGACGTCCGAGTGCGCCAAGCTGGACAGTGGTGGCGGCGCACATTCGGCTTCCTTGTTGAGCAGCGCCTCGACGGAGAGGCCGAGCGCGCGCGCGAGCCGTTCAATGAGATACTGATTATGCTGTCTGAGAAGGGAGGCGTCAGCTTGTGCGCGATCGCGCTCATCGGTCAGTTGGTTGAGCAGTGCCAGTTTGCGACGACGTGAAATTTCAGCGGTGCGACGGTTCTTGAGTAGACGCGCCTGACGTCGATCCTCGTCGGTGAGACCTGGTGCCGGCTTGCGTCCGCGTTTCTTCTTGAGCTTTCCGTCCTTGCCGAGCACGAAACCGGCCGGTAGCGGCGCCGGCGCGCCCGCCGGCGTCGGGTTGAGTAGCGCGCTCAGAGGCGCTGTGCCCGTCGACGCGGCGAGCGTTATGGATGCGGCTTGCAGCATTTCGAGACCGTTGCATGTTGGCGTGGACATGGCGAATTTTGCGACAGCGACGCGGCGTGCGTGGATCGCGTCTGCCGCTGACGGTTGTTTTCAATGGTCGAGCGATAATTAAGGACAGCGTGCGGCTAAAGCAAAGATTCCGGTGAGGTATCGCATCTTTTCAGACTTGGGAATCGGCCAATTGATTTCGCTGTTATATGCGTCGTGTGTGATTTTCATTCAACAATGGCCGCTTACTGTATCAACTGGGCCAATTATGCGCACAACCCAATGCCCTATCTGCTGCAATCTCCACCCGTTCCCTCGCTTGGTCGGCTTGGCACCGATGGAATGCACCCGTGCCCCACAGCCACTCGTCCGTTTACAGCCATCAATTCCTCGGGCACCAGTGAGCTCCGCTTTTTCGTCCAATCGTCGGCGCGCACCTCCTGCACAGGTGCCTCCAATTGGCCATACGCTTCACAAATTTATTCTCTCGCATCCCACTCTAGTTGCACCAGTCGAACGCTGCGTTGGCACTAGTCTCGCAATTCTGGTGCAACGATTCCATCGTGTCATGCAACGTGTCCATTCCAGCTCACTTGTCGACTCCGCTTGCATTGCTGTATTCTTTTCTACACCTGTCCTAAATCCTCTCAAACCCAACCATGCTCGCGTGCCGTACGCGAGTAATATGCTAACAGACCGCCCCAACTCGCTGCTCACGGCCATCCACAATATTCATGGCAACCTCTCAATATCTATTCCGCGCTCTCGCTTTTTGCACAACCGCACTCTCCCTACTCGCCCTTTCAGCTACCCTCACCACCACCGCCTTTTTCATTCAACATGTCTATTCGACACGACCACATCACACACACCACTTCTTTTTTAAAACCAACTCGACTTGCTCACTGCAACAAGCCAACATCCCTTTGCACAACATCCACGGCCTCCGTTCTGTGAAAGATCTAAAGGCTTCTCTACAACTCTCATTGCCTGAATCAAATATCAATCTCGACAACTCAGTCTTTCAAATCTCAGCACTGCTTTCTGGCCAGTATGTAACTTCCTCCGCCGATGACCAACAATTATGCCTTGCGCAGGGTGCCGCTCAGTTTTCACTCTACTATCGATCCCAAGTGCAAAGAGCAATTCGAGCCGTCGTCTTATCTCTTCCTCTACTGCTCGGTCTCGTCTCAGAATACCAGCACTTTGAAAAGCAAATATTGCACTTTGACGCCCGTACACTACCTCAGCACCCAGTCGTTCTGCACCAATTGTCAATCACATTACATTCTAGTCACGTCCAAATTGCAGACGCGGTGTTAAAACTGCGTGTTACCCGTGATCCATTTTTCAAAGCAATCCTTCAACAAGGTAATCTATCAAACTATCTGCTCATCACGATGACCTTATGGTACGCGATGCTCATCGCTCTCTTACTATCCGTTGCGGCCATGCATTTTGTAAGGGGAATTCTGCGTCGTTTCGTGTACCCGGTTGCGGCCGTTGACGAAATATCCCGAGACGCTCAGTTGAATCCTAACGGGGTAAAACCTACTTCTGGACGTCCACCACTGCCTGATAACTGCGAGCTGTCCGAGGACCACTCCATTCCGGTCAGAAACTGGTCCAAAACGAGCTCTGGATCGGCCAGTAGCACGACGTTTGGCTGGGGCGGCAGACGGCGTGTGGAGGTGTCTGCAAGTACAATGTGAGCATGTTCATAGATAAGTAACTCATGTTGATAGTAGACGGGCACGCGGTTATTTGCAAAGTGAATGGTCGGTTCCCACGGTGAAATTTATATGATACATAAAGCGATAGAATAACTGTTACAAGAAACAAAGCGTTTAGAGATTGGTTGCAAGTACCATGTTGCCGGTTACAAACGGCGTCTCCCGACTAGCACTTGGGATGGGTATGGTGCGTGTACGAGTCTCAGACCTATTTGGCGCCTTGGACTGCTTGCCCTGTCGAATGGAACGGTCGATAATGGTCGAAGCTACAACGACCACAGTGGCGGAGATACCGGCGATGATACCAGCGTTCTGCGTCATGTTGGTGACGAATGTGTTGACTGACGATGTTTGCAACTGAGATGGTACGGGTTGATTGTCGAACAGCAACTAGATGAGTCTGGGAGTCGCGGATTTTGAACGTAGTGAATATGGTTCCATGCTTTATAGTCCATGTTCATGCGCGTGTTCGAATGGAGACTTGAGGGCCTGTAGGATTGCAAATCTACATTTAGGGTTAATGACTGTGTACAGCGAATGAAAACACAATGCAATCTATCAACCGTCGTCGGTGAATGGTGGCAGCCATTCATGTTGTATTTGCAAACCCGTGTTGCATTCTGTATGGACTAATGTGAACAGACAATATATCTGCGATGACAAAGATATGG
This sequence comes from Asparagopsis taxiformis, assembly GCA_030407315.1. Taxonomy (NCBI): domain Eukaryota; phylum Rhodophyta; class Florideophyceae; order Bonnemaisoniales; family Bonnemaisoniaceae; genus Asparagopsis; species Asparagopsis taxiformis. The sequence goes on along the minus strand of JALQPE010002265.1, from coordinate 141,896 downwards.
ATGTCCCCAAATCAAAGTTGAGCTGTAATGTTTGGATTTTCTTTCTGTAAGGCTAAAGTCGACCACAAACGACATGGCCGGCACCAGTGGCTGGTAGCATATCCCAGAGTACCATGACACGTAGTTTCATGTGATTTCTACCTTATTTTCAGAAAGTCAAATTATTTCGTTCTCCTATTTTCAACACCAATTTGTCTACAGAGTCAACGACGATGGCCTATCGCGCTACGAACATCCGCCCCGAATCTCACCTCATCACCAGCCAATTCTAGCTAGTCAGTCCATCATTTGCCACATTTACACAAACACCACCTTCAATCGACCCTTTCCTCTAGCAAAAACTGTCCAAGATGCCGAAAGTCAAGCCGAAGCTCACAGCGGGTGTCAACGGCACCATGCCGCGTCATTCCATGGATGTCACTCGCGGCACTTCCAAGTTTGGCCACGGTCGCGACAGATCAACCGTAAAGCGTTTGCACATGTACAAAACCAAGTCGCACAAGCGTGACCGCGACGGAAAAATCATCAAGGACGCCGGAGATCTCACCAGTACCACGCCGGAGGTTGGCGCTGGTCGCACAGCTCCCAACCGAAAGTGGTTTGGAAACACGCGAGTTGTGGAGCAAAAGGACCTCACGCGATTCCGAGACGCCATTACAAAGGCCCAAGCCGACCCGTACTCGGTGCTGCTCAAGCAGAATAGATTGCCGATGGGACTCATCGCCGAAACCGATACTGAACAGCGTGCGCTTGCCGGCTCGCAAATTGGGCTTCTGGCCAATGAGCCCTTTGAGGAGACTTTTTCGCAAAAACGACGCAGAAAGAGACCGAAATTGCCTACCAATTCGCTAGAACAGCTCGTGGCGCGTGCCGAGGAGAATAATAAGCGGTTCGACGAGGAGATCGAGAAGAAGGAAATTGAAGCAGAGCAACGTGCAAAGCTTATCGCTGCACAGGCGGCACCCGATCCGGATGCTAAGGAGGGATTGCGCTTTGATGATATGAAAAATGCAGATAGGGAGCGCGTTTTTGACAAGGGCCAGAGTCGCCGTATCTGGGGCGAGTTGCATAAGGTTGTGGATTCCAGTGATGTTGTCATTCAGGTGCTTGATGCGCGTGATCCAATGGGCACTCGTTGCAAGTACCTGGAGAATTTCATGAAGCGCCAGTGCAAGCATAAGCACATGGTTTTTCTTCTCAACAAAGCAGATCTCGTTCCAACGTGGGTATCTTCCCGATGGTTGCGCGTTTTGTCTCGTGAGTATCCAACTTTGATTTTCCATTCTAGTTTAACGAATGCTTTCGGGAAAGGGTCGCTCATCAATCTCCTGCGCCAGTTCAAGGTACTGCATCGTGAGAAAAAGTCTATTTCGTGTGGACTTGTTGGGTATCCTAATGTTGGCAAGTCGAGTGTCATCAATACTTTGAGAGGGAAGAAGGTTTCAAAAGTAGCACCTATACCTGGCGAAACAAAGGTTTGGCAGTATGTGACACTGTTCAGATCAATCTTTCTGGTAGATTGTCCTGGTGTGGTGCATGATTCGACGCGCAATTCAGAATCTGAGGCGATTTTGAAGGGGGTTGTGCGAATCGAATCGTTGCGTGGGATGGCGGCGGAATATATCCCTGCACTTTTGGAGCGGGTGGAAAAGAAATATATTGTGAACACATATGGCATTCAGGACTGGGAAAGACCAGACGATTTTCTGGAGCAACTGGCTCGCAAGTCTGGTAAACTACTCAAGAGGGGAGAGCCAGATGTAAATACGGTGGGGCGCATGGTTTTGAATGACTTTCAACGAGGAAAGCTGCCGTGGTTTGTGGCGCCTCCAGATGAAAAGATCGTCGAAGGAGAGGAGGATGATGTCGATGGCGACATGGGGAAGGCTGACGAAACTGGCGAGGGAACGGAAGATGCAGAATCTGCGGGTGTGAAAATCAAGCATGAGAATATCAACAAACTGAAGGTTTCAGAATTGCTCGACGGCGAAGTTCCCGTAGACAGCGATGGCGAGAATTAAAACAGTGGTTTTGGATGTAAATGAACTTAATGTCGTGTTTATACTTTGTGCAAAGTTAGATCGTGCAGTCATTGAGCGGAGGGCGGCGGCGGCGCAGTGTCATCATCAAGTAGTTGCGGTGGCATAGCATCAACATTGTGCATCGGCTTATACACAGGATAGGGCTGTTGATTTTTCGGCGGTCGCGTAAACTGCCTCGCTTGCGACCAACCCAACTGGGTTGTCGGAGGCGGCTGTGGATAAGCAAACTGCTGCGCATAGGGCGGATACGGATAGGGCGCATTGGGGGGCATAGCGCGCTGCCAATTGGGCATGGCGGGTTGTTGTTGATAGACATGCTGCTGCTTGCGCATCTCACTGGCGGGTCTATCAGCAAAATGAAGATGGGGACGCAGAACAGGGGCATGAGCTGTGGCCTCGGCGGCACGCGCGGCGAGTATACGCTCCGCCGACGAGCCATGTCGCTCGCGTCTATCGCCGTCCTTTTTGAAAGCGTACTGAACAACAATGGGGACGTTGCAGATATACTGGCCGTCCATGGCCTGGATGGCGGCGTCGGAGTGCTCGAAGGCGCCAAACTTGATGAAAGCGAATCGCTTGGAGTGGTTTGTGGCAGGATCGCGCATGATGTAGGGCGCATCCACAATGGGACCAAAGGCGGAGAAGGCGTCGTGGAGCGTTTTCTCGTCTGCTTCCTCGGATAGATTGCCGACGAATATGTTGGCACCGACGTCCTGGCTGCGACGATCGGTGGTCGCCTGCGAGATGCGGATCGGTTTGGAATAGAGCTGGGTCATGTGCAGAATCTTGGCGGCGTAATGGGCGTCTTGTGGGGTGTGGAATTCACAAAAGGCATAGCCGAAATGGGCGCCGGTTATGCGATCGCGCGGAATGTAGACATGACGCACTGGTGCGGCTTGTACCATTAGCTCCCAGAGGAGCGCGTCGGAGACCTTTTCGTCGAGATGGCCGATGTGCACTGTCGCGTCGGCGTTGCGATCGGTTGGATTGCGGTTGGAGAGGACGGTTGCCATTTGTACATTGGGAGGGTGGGCAGTGTTCTGCGGTGTTGTGAGCGTGCAAGTGGGATACTTGCGGTTTGCGCTCGAGTCGAGGGTTGTTTTTTGGGAAATTGGAAAGAGTGCACATGTATGGTTTTGATTGGCTGTTTCCGAGGTATTTTGTGTGGACACGTGTTGAAAGGAAGCATGGTCATATGAGTAGAGAGCGGTGTCAGTCGGTAACAGATACATGAATATTCTGAAAATATTTCAATTTCCGTATCTGTATGACATAATCCATCATGGCAGGCAACAGTGCGATTACATGGCTGGCTGCAAAGACAAGCCTCCAGCGCGTATAAAAAATCGACATTTCTCCATTCAATTCCTTACAGCCCTCTTCGACTACAATTGTCCCATCCTAGTGCACCTCCAGCTGTCCGATTTCCTACAAAGCCCGACTCCCATCCGTCCGTCCACCCCGTCGCATCCACAGGCCCCATCGCAATTGCGAGACAGCACCGCCAAATGTCTCGATACGACGACTATGAATCTCGTGCGCCGCGTCGCACCGGTGGCTACGCAGCATACGAAGACCGCGACCGCGACCGTGACCGAAACCGTGAACGAGACCGTGAACGAGACCGCGAACGGGACCGTGAGCGAGACCGAGACCGAGACCGCGACTATGAACAACGCGACAGAGAAAGAGACGACCGTCGTCGTGAATTAGATGACAGAGACCGTCCGCGCAGAGTTGAAAGGGATCCGTATGCAACACGTGCACCCCGTCCAGCACCATCATCCGCATACGAAACCTATAGACCGCCCGACCTTCACGGTAATGCCTCCAACTCTCGATCCTCCGCCTATGATACCTACAAACCTTCTGGTGCGTCTAGCGCTTACGATACCTATCGACCGTCCGGCCGCGACGATTCCCGTCGGAGTGCATACGATACATACCGCCCCACAGCGCCCCCGTCTTCCGCCAGTGCCTACGATACGTACAGACCCACCTCTTCGGATCGTAGACCTCTCAATCCCTATGATACCTATCGTGGCCGTCGCGATGCCCCGCGCGAACGGGAGCCCAAGAATGATTACAGCGCCTATGACACCTATCGTCCGCCGTCCAATCCGTCCAAGGCATACACAAAGAAAATGGAGGCTTATGCCGGTGTGAAACCGCTCGCTGCTGTCAAGCCGTCCAGGAGGTCGTATGATGACGATGAAGATGATGACAGCGAGGAAGAGGAGCGCCGAAGAATTAAGGCCGCTAAGAAGAAGAAGGCAAAGAAAGCTAAAAAGACAAAGAAGAAGAGACAGCAGGACAGTGACGACGATTCTGAGGATGACACTGAGGATGACATCACGGAGGAAGAGGAGGATAGTGAAGAAGATGATGACACCACTGAGGATGAAAGCGATGAGGAAGATGATAGTGAGGAGGAGGAAAGAAGGAGAAAGTCAAAGAAGAGCTCGAAGAAGAAATCCAAAAAATCGTCAAAGTCGAAGAAGGACAAGAAAAAGAAGTCGAAAAAGAAGAAGGATGATTCTGACGAGGAGGAAGATTCGGAAGAGGAGGGAGAGGAAAGTGCTGATGAAGTAGCAGACATCACATCCAGGGCAGTCGTACCTGTTGATCCCAATGCATTGGGTGCAACTGCATTTGGAACTGATATCAACACTTTTCCAGACCTCATGGGTGAACCTGAACCAGTTGCAACTGCGGCCGATTTTGCAAACATGCCTGGTGAAATGCCGGAGCAAATGGGTCCCGTAGGAACACTGGCCGGTCGCTTCCCGCAGCTCGGCGCCGCCGGCACTCAATTTGGTCAAGGTGCCATGATGGGGCAAGGAGCCATGGGTATGCCAGGCGGCATGGGAATGGTGGGTGGCATGGGCATGCCGGGCGGCATGGGTATGGGCATGCCGGGCGGTATGGGTATGGGTATGCCGGGCGGCATGGATATGGGCATGCAGGGCGCAGGTATGGGTATGCAGGGTATGGGCATGCAGAATGGAATGGGCATGCCAATGGCTCAAGCCGTCAACCCGCAGCAACAAATGCCAATGCAACAACCGGCAGGGCAAGCCGATCTTATGACGCCGTTCGGCGGTATGAATCTCGGTGGTAATCAGGACGCTTTCTAGATAAATTTGCTATACCTTGTGTTTCCCATTACGTTTGTCTTTTACAATCGTTCAGAATGTGTAGTGCGGTGACTCGCTAATCTTTCCAGAGCTAATAATCCGTTGCCCCGTCTCCTAAACTACAAACTAATCGTTTATTCAAAACGTCGATCACGACAATATCACAACGCATCAACTCCTTATATCAAATTCACTACGGCGGCTCGGGAGGCGGCCCCGGTGGCGGACCCGCCGGCATACCAACTGGCGGTGGTGGCGGTGCATTCTGTCCACCTTGTTGTCCGGTCTGTTGCACATTAAGCCCTTGCATACCATTCACAAGTCCCGGCATACCAGGTAGGCCGGCCATACCCGGCATCACCATACCCGGCGTCATCCCCGGCATACCGGGCACTCCCATGGTCGGCACAAAGCCGGGTGGCGGCATCAACGGCATAAATCCGCCTCCAGGCATGGGCATCATTCCTCCGTACACAGACATTGGCGGCATCATAGGCATCTGTGTTGCATATGCTTGGTGCATTGTATTCGGAACCGCAGCTGCTTGTTGTGCGGGAGCGTCAGGATTCGTTACTTGCGATGTCTCGGTATCTTTTGAATCCCCCATCCATTCCGACATGAGGTCAAACTCGGCCTTTGAAGCTTGCCCTCGTGTTTCACGCGTCTCCGACAAACCTTCTGCTCCATTTGCGCCGCCTGAAACCAGCGAATCCAATGACTTTTCACTGTCCCTCAATGGCTTCTTAGAAGCCTTTCGTTTAGATCGTTTGCGATCTTCCTCCTCCTCCTCTTCCTCAGTGTCATCATACTCGTCCTCTAGTTCCTCCTCTACACGTTTCTTCACTTTCTCAGACTTTTTCTTCGTTTTCTTCGATGTGCTCTTCTTGGACCTTCTCGGCACAACTTCCTCCTCTTCATACTGGTCTTCATTCTCATCGGAATCGTCAGTCCTCTTCTTGCGCGATTTGGACTTGGCTCTGCCTTCTCTGCTTCTGCGGTATACGCGCTCATCATAAACGTCATCATCACTAAAAGCATAAACTTCCGTTGATTGAGAATTGTTCCTACTCCTGGACCTAGAGGAACCAAGTCGTGTACGAAGTTCCTCACGATCCTGACTATTGGCTGATCCATATTCCTCATAGCCAGGGCCCTGTTCTTGGTAGCGGGCGCGGGCGTTGCGAATGACGCGGCCGTAAGGCACAACAGGTGTGGGTTCCGGAGGCCGAAAGCGATCTGGGGCGGCGGTACCGCGGAAACGATCTGGAAGCGGTGGGCCTGGACTAGGGCCTCTTCTGTAATAATCATCTCGCGAACGAGCAGGGGCGGAAAGAGCTTGGGGTGGATTTTGCTCCATACGAGAGGACCAGAAAGAACGAGGGCGATCGGGGGCCGGCGGTGTGTCGCGAAAGAGCTCCTGCTCTCTTCTGAAGGCGGGACGGTCTCTATCTCTGTCACGTTCGCGTTCACGGTCGCGTTCACGGTCGCGTTCACGTTCACGATCTTCGTAATAGCGCTCATTAGACCTATACTCACGCGAGTCGCGCGAGTCACGTGACGAGGAGGGACCCAATGATGGGGGCTGTTTCTTGAAACTACCCTCATATTTGAGCCAGATAAACTCTCGGACAGCTTCGCGGTCGCGGTTGTCAGGTTCGGGAAAATCGCGAGGATTCCATGTGGCGAGGAATCTTCGATTTGCGACATCATTGCCGACAGCTTCCATTCGGCGACAATCTTCAGGGGTGATATCTCGCGAGTACATGTCCTTTATGCGACGATTGGAGGTGGTGCGATGTATATCTGCGCATTGAGAGCAGATGAAGGTGCCGATTGTGGTGTTGATAAAATCGGGACGCGGAGCACCGCAATCGGCGCAATAACGATTGCCTTCATTGCGGCTTTGAATTTCGCGGAGGACGGCTTCTGCTTGCTGTGCCTCGCGCGGATAGCGTGACATAGCTAGATGCGCGGAAATTGAGCCAGCTGAAATGGGGAAGCGTTGGGTCGGAGAATGCGCGAGGGCAATGGTGTGTGTTGGGACGGATGGTAATTGCGTTGCATGAATACACTAACATGTCTGGAAGTTTTGGAGACAGCTAAATTAATTAATGTAATACTTTGCGGTTGGCAGCTGTCCATCGCAATGTGGACGCGCCATTGCAGTGGAAGATGTATTTCCGTACAATTTTCACACATCCACAAGAACTGAGAATGAGAGCGCTCTCATTATTGCATCAGGTTTTTTCAAATTACATTTCAAATATTTCAGTTTTTACGCAGCTGTTTCCAATACACGTGATGCATCCCAACCCTTGGATTCCGAATGACAGTCAATACCTTAAAATGTGCTCCCCACACTCGCATTCTCGTCCGTGCAAAGTGTGTTAAATGACAATCAGGTGGTATCCGCCCTTCTCCAGTCAACACAAGTGCGATCTGCGTCACGCACTAATACAACTCATACCCTATAAATACATGAACAACAGTGCAACGCGAATACTAAACTATCGCAAGTGTTAGTCTCTCAAGTTGCTGGAAACCTCTCACACCGCATTGTCCAATAAAATGGTCGCAGCGAATCAACATCAAATACATATTCTACTCTCCATTCGCATACCTTCAACGTGATGTGCTCTTAAACATCACGACTCTCAAACGCATCCATCATGGCATTCAGCGCATCATCACTGACCTCACTAGCCTCTACACAATCAGCATCCGTCACACCTTCCATCTTATCCATCATCTCATTCAGACAATTGTCACTAATTTCCTCGTCTATAAATCTTCCCTCTGTCTCCGTCCCCTCGAACAGCGACACAGGAAGCGGCCACGGCTGTGACCGGAACGCTCGGCAGTCAGGATCAAAGCACTTCTGGTACATTACTCGCCAACATAGATCTGCAACTAATATCACATTATTTGATTTGTGATGACGCCCGATGTTCGCGCAATACTTGTAGCCATCTTTGATTGTATACATAACAGTCTGCGAGCCACTGAAATACGTTATGCCGTAAATTCCTCCATTATGTGGCTCCACAATGGAAAGAACGTATTCATCCAGTTGCGTGAATTTAGAACTCTCCGTACATGCTTGCCCATCTTTATACTTCTGTCGAGAACTGTCAGGCCGATAGCGAACGACTCCATCACACGGCGATTCCACAATCTTTGAGACACAACCCAATAATTCAACTCCCTCACTAACGCGACATACCATAGATCTTAAGAACAGTTGTTCCGATAATGATATGCGGTCATCACGTTTCATATTCAACGGTAGTAGTCGATGCGTTTTCCCAAACTTCGAACTACCGACCAGTCGAAAGCATCTATTCTTCGTGTACACCGCGAGATCAACAAAGGGCACTTGTTGGCCATCGCAATTTTGCACAAGAACCAGTTTATCATCTCGCGTTGCAATTGTGTCCACAACCCGACTTGCAAAGTCACCTGCTTGAATATTGTCATGAAAAGCAATCGTTTCAAATATAAGATGACGGGAGAATTTCTTCTCCGTAGTCGAATCCAACTCGATCACCTGCTCGGAATCGCGACGCAAATCGTGCAAGCCAGCCAGCTCCGCAGATGTAGATACGACAGCATCGACCATTTGCTCAGGGGCGGCATCCGCGTTAAAAGCAATTGGATACTCCAAATCGAAGTACAATTTGCATGCATGTCTCTCACGAATAACTTCGTAGAAATGTAACGTGGATGCGCGCCGAATGAAGCGACGATAGCATCTCCAGAAAGATTTGTACGACGCAACCGCATATCGCCGCCTTCCTTTTCCGTCGATTTCAAAGGCCCATATTCGCAGGTTGTGCGTTGGATAGTTGTCGCAATGCGAGAATGCCTGTTGCTGCGATGGGAAAATGCGGAACTGCCGTAGTTCGTCCAAGCGTGCAGATTGCAGAGCTACTTTCTGTCCCTTGCTTGGAAAAAGAACGGGCGAAGTGAACTTTTTCGAGCCATAGAACTGTGATGGACTAATTTCAGATGTCATCGCTCGAGCAGAGTGGGTGCTACGGCAAACGGGCGGGTTCTTGGTCGTGATGTGATTCTGATAAACTCATTAGGGGTTCAGAGGCTTGTAGAGGCTACCGTGGGACTGGCACCAAATCGCTCCCTGAAGACGTATGCAGCCTGAAGGAGGGGGTTGTGGGCTCGTGCGTTGCACTTGCGGCATATCGGCAGTCTCAGTGGTACTGAATTTTGGCGGGAAAACAAAATATGTGTGGTAGATGAAAGGATACCCAACGCTTTGGGAAGGAAAAAGGAAACAACCAATCAGAAGACTTTTGGTGTGAGACAATTTTCAATGGGCTAACGTGACTGGTACAAAAATGAAGTAAATCTAACAGATGGACAGTTGCAGTCAAGTTACAAATCTTCACCCGGGTATGTTAGATGACGCAAACGCTATCAGAATCCTTTTCGTTGCGTGCGCCGTCTGTCACGTCCACCCTTGAAGAGTGGAAGACATGGGCTCTTACAAACATATCTGTTTGGTAGAGGGTCTTGTGGACGCAGTAGCCGCAGTGTTTTGTGATAAAGCTCTTGAGAGTCTCGAGGACGTTGGAGTATTCTACGATGGGATGCCTGACGCTGAAGACTGCACGATTGCAACTGCTATTCGAAACGGTGAACGCGCATTTGGAATCGCATCTTGGGCGCTATCTCCTCTCTACGTTGAAGGAAAAATGCGGTTAGGTGCCGACAAAACGGACATAGCTGCTGCCACAGCCATTCTCGTCGCGTCACCCGATTATTCAACTGCTTGGAACGTAAGGAAGTCGGCACTCGTCCCTGAAATGGTCGGGAATGAGCTGTTATTTAATGCTTTCATGCTACACAGAAGCCCCAAAAGTGCGGAATCTTGGGCGCATAGAGCATGGGTTATTCGCGAGTTTGGATGTAAGCAACAGCAATTGCAGAACGAGCTCGATCTTGCTTGGATGGCGTCTTCAAGAGCAGTCAGCAATTATTACGCAGGTGTGCATCGGCTGAGGATTATCGAAAAGCTGCCATCGTCTACGCTATTAGTAGAGCTGCAACAGAGCAGAAAATGGTTGCGCACACATATCAGCGACTCGTCGGGTTGGTGGTATCAGCGGCTTCTATTTGCAAGAGGAAAATCGCTGGCAATCGTACACTTGGACGAAGAAGTTGACTACTGCTCCAAACTATTGGCACAGTATGGATCTAGTCAACAGTGCATTCGAATACATGAAAAGTGGCTCGGATCCATGCCGGGAAAATAGTAAATTAGGTGCAGTCAAAGGCATGTACGCAACAAGAGCCATTTATTGCACCTCGTCGACCTCATACAAAGGAAGAATAGACATGAGCAGAGGAAATCTACCGTTTCGAATTGCATCCCATACGATTGTGGTGCGAACGCGGTTTGTGGTGCGAGCAAAGACGCCGAGACCGAATGTCAGCCGTTCGAGTGGCTTCATCAGTCTGAACGACAGGAAGCCCGACCATTGCTCCTTGGGCAGATCGAAAAATGCGGAGAAAAAGTCGCGTGTGGTCATGAGATCAATTTTCTGCAGGTATTCGCCACCAAAGTTGAAGAAATCGCGTTGACGGCGTCGGCCCTCATTCCAGATACGGTCCCATATTCTATATGCAGTCCCGTCCGCCGTTCCTGCATGGCCGCTTTTCAATTCGTTGGATATGATCTCTGCGGCTTCATCGGCAAGTTGCAATGCGCGTGCAATCATGTAGCCGGTCGCTGGATGAACCAAAGCAGCGGCCCCTCCGAACGCAACAACGCGTTGTCTCAAGTTGGGCATCTCTCCACCCATTGGGATGAGGCAAAATTCCTCCTCCTGAACCGATTGCACATCGATGTCGTAATACGCCAGGCGTTTGTACAGACGTTCTTTGAGCGCATCGAAAGACATTGCAGGCGATGCGACGAGAGAAGTTTCTTCAAAGAATACACGACGACCCGCTCCATCGTCAAGTGGCATTACATAGATAAAAGTTGGATTTTCGTTGCTGATACGCTTATTCTCAGCCGAGTCCTGCATGTGATCGTCTCTGAAGTCCATAAGGAGCATCTCGTCCGCAGCATATGGATAGCTCTTTTCGCTGACTATACATTCAATACCATAGGCTGCCTGAAATCCGGGTGTCTTCCCCTGCGGAAATTTGACAAACTTCAAACTATGGCCAGTTGCATCTACCACTACTCTCGCAGAAACAGTTGTTGAGCTATCATCAACAGCCTGCAGTTCAATGATCGAATGCTGATCGCTCTGGGAAACATCAACAGTTCTGGCGGCAGCTTTCACAACGGTGACCATATTTGAGCTTTCACAACGCTCCAAAAACCTACGCTTCATCGCTACCCGATCGACGCGCGCATACGGACGTCGCAGTTCTGACTTTTGACCATCAGCTCGCACGTATGCAGCAGTTTTAGACCAGATATGGGAGGTGCAGTCAGCCAGTCCCAGCGGTTCTAGCTCGTCGACCCATGTGCCATAATTATTTGGCCACGGCTTATCGAGATTCACGTCAGCACATAGGACACGCATGCCTCGAGCTCCGAGCCCTGACGAAAGGCTGAGACCTGCTGGTCCGCCGCCTATGACGACTACATCGTAAGTGTCGACAGCCGGGATGGACTGGGGCTCATTGGCACGAGACGGCGATGTGGCTACCATGCGGGCATGGCGGCGTAAGGGGTGGAGATTAGTCGGATGGCGGCATGTGCGGACTTGAATGGCGTGGTGCGTCGGAGCGGTGATTGTGAGTGGGACTGGTGGTAGGAATGCCATTTTGCGGGGGGAGATGTGGGAATGAGGTAGTGAAGATTGGACGAAGGTGGGCTTGGACTAGAAGTATATTTTTATTTGACGATGAATGTACTATGGGGATTGGGCCTCACGTTGAGCACAACGGGATTCAATTGGATGTTCTCGTTAATTTGGAAGAATGTGAGCCGTTGAAATTGTGTGGCTGTGGACAGAGCGACTTACAGTAGCCGCTTGTGAAGTGTACATGCAGATGCATCGGGCTGCGGTTACTATACGTCATGCGATTGATTGGTCAGATGCTGGAAGGCAATTGAATTATCGAAAAAATCGAATGGCACACACGACTGTACGTAGGATGAATGACATTGAAATTTTGAAAATTGAACCAATAAAGACAGTGTGACAGATGCGTGACGACGGTATGAAAAGCGCTAGTAATTTTGGGTGTGCACGCGAGCAACGAATGGATTTTACAAAACTCCAAACAACGAGTGCCGTGGCCGTGGCCTTGCGCACTGGCGTCTACGAGTGCGTTGCGCAGTGTTGCCATCCAAAGCCGTTGATAACAATTCGCCAAATGCGCCACCCTACACATGCGACCAGCCCCACCCAACGTGCGTCTCATTTGTGCAACATCTCCACCCCACTATCGCGCATTGCACCATCCGCGCTGCACAGTTCTCTCCCGACCGCATCGTCACCGCCCGCGTCGTTGCTCCGATTCATGCCTAGTACTCCTCCGTAGCGCAGCCTCTTCGCACGCTCGCGCCCGTGCCCATCACCGTGCCCCGTCGTCGCCCATTCCGCCGCGCTTCCTGACACCGCCCGCCCCTCCGCTCGTGCCGCCAAAACTCTCCATTGCTCTTTCCCTGTTCCCCCATCTTGCCGCCCTGCTCTCCGCCCATTTACTCGTCGCCGCTCGGCGCCCCGCCCGTCCCCTGCTCCGCGCACCGGATCCGCCCGAGCGCGCCCCCGCCGTTGCACCGCTCGTGTTTGCCCGCCACCCCATTCAGCGTCGTATCCAAGTGCGCCTGCGCAGATACGAATCGCCCCAAATGACGCCGCTCGAAGCGACAAAGCCCTTTGATGATGCAAATCACGTGCGCAATTTGGATCACGTCCCGTCGCATCTACCTGAAACTGATTTGCTTCATCCCGTTCCATATACAGTCTCCGTCAGCACTGCGAACGACAAGTGGGCGTGTACAAATTGTGATGTCTTTATCCAAATTATCGGCGACTTTCATTCGACAGACTTTATTCATCTGAAAGAAGATGAGCACAACGTTAAATCTACATTGCGATATGTTACCCCTACCGATGCAAATGCAGACAATGCTCCCATTATGTATTTCCCAATTGGATCCATTCGAGAATTTCACTTCAATGCACAATTTGTTGGCAACCTGCGTACTATTCGTATCCGTCACCGCTCAATGTCCCGTTCTAAAGCGTGGAAGCCAGATAGATTTGTTGTTCACAACGAAGACCTGCAGCGAAGCTGGTCATTTTTATGCGGACGATGGCTCAACTTTGATAACGGCAATCACGTCGAACTGCAGCCGACCGGCGACGTTTCGGCAGGCCGACGTGCCAGTCGTCGCGCCTCTCGCCGATTATCAGCGGGCAAACAGGATCGCCCGAGCCCGGTCGCAGATACACATGCCGAGCATTTTGCGAGCATGCGTAACCGTTTTGGTGGCAACTTGTCTCAAACAGCAAATGCCGCCATGGCCCATTCGGTGGAGGCTGGCACGCGAAGGGTTTGCTTCCAATTACAAAAGTTTACACAGCGTGCTTGTCATGTCTACCTTCTTGGCGGCATCCCAGCTCTGGGCGAGTGGCAACCCGAGCGGGCAATACGAATGGAGATGCATTCAGCGGCGGACGGCACATGGCGCGGCGAATGGAGGCTCGAATTGGAGATTGATGATGACTTTGAAGTTGTACAGTATACATACATGATCATCACTGACAGCCACAACCCGTCGGAGAGGCAACGTGTCGAATGCCCCGACGAGGTACGCAATCTCAACCTCAGCTGCCCGGAAGTTCTCGAGCGTATCGCCGAGGGCGGTCGCATCTACGTCAGTGATGTGTTTGGCAACAGCAAGTTTACTTCGCCCTCTCAGAAGACTCCCTCTTCCGTGTTTCGAAGACGCATGTCCCAACGGCAGTCGATTCAAACCCCAATGGGCGCTGGCCGCTTGGTCGCTGGACAATTGCCCATCAATCGATCTCCCGCTGCCGATGCTGATGCTGATGCTGATGTTCAAAGAAATCTCAACACGGCGCTCGATGAAACTGCAGTCTCCCAGCGCGCTGTCATGAGTCCATCGTTCATGCAAGAAGAAATTTCTAGAATTGAGGATACAGTTTCAAGAGACACTAATCCTCCAAGCGAAACTTCAAATATTGAAGCCAGCTCCGCCAGTGAAAGTAGAGAGTTTGAGTCAGATTCTCGTACCGCCTGGCAGGATCAATTGCAACAGGCAGATGGGCAGCTGTTCCAAAGTGCGAAAAGAATTTTGCGGCGAGAATCAGAGGTCATGTCTTTACGACAACGCAACAGTTTGGAAATATCAACCAGTCCAAACTTGCTCTCGTCAGGCCATACAGAGCCTGAGAAAACAAGTCCAGTGTCGTCAGATAGCGCCGTCGAAGATGATCAAGACGAGAGTTTTGGTGCCTCTGCGGATGAGGAGTCTTTCGCAGGCTCAGTTGCCGAGGATAGTAGTCCAATGAATCGCATCGACTTGGCAAACTTGACAAAGCCATTTGTTGAAGAGAGAGATCGATTGAAGGAAGAAGTGGACAAATTAAACCATCAACTTGAAGAAAAGTGTCGTACTAATGCATTGGAATGCAATGATTTTAAAACTGAGCTCATCGAAATAAGACAGAGTATGGTGGAGCAATGCGAAGTTCATGAAGCGCAACAGGCCGAACTTGTCAGGCTTGTCATGGACAATCGCGAGGCGAGTAATAATCGCATCACTAAATTGGAAGAATTAGGTCAGGCTTATCTGCACCGATGGAAGCGCGAATTCAAGGAGAGAAGGAAGCTGTTCAACACAGTTCAGGAACTGCGCGGTAACATACGTGTCTTTTGTCGTGTACGGCCTCTGAAGAGTGCAACCAACTCTGATGGAACAAACTCAGAGATTGCTGTTGAATTTCCGGATGCAGCTACAGGTGAGAATGCCGCCATTCGATGTTGCTCAAAACAATTTGAGTTTGATCGAGTGTTCTCGCCAAAGTCATCTCAAAGGGAAGTATACGACGAAACGTCTGGTGTTGTCGCCAGTGTTTTTGACGGGTATAATGTTTGTGTATTCGCTTATGGGCAAACAGGATCCGGCAAAACGCATACAATGAATGGACCCGAACATGATCGAGGTGTCAACTACCGCGCTCTAGTCGATTTGTTTGACATTGCATCGGAACGATCTGAACACTCCAAGGTTTCTATATTTGTCTCCATGATGGAAATATACAACGAAAATTTGCACGATCTGGTCCGAACAGGGGACCCAGCAAAAGCTCCCAAGCTGGAAGTTCGGAAGGATCCGGATTCTAATTCTCCTAACGGTGTTTACGTTCCAAATCTAACAGAAGTTGAGGTCGACAGTGTTGATTCTGTCTGGGACGTTATGGAACGGGGTTCTAGAAATAGGAGAAACGGTAAGACGAATATGAACGAGTACAGCTCTCGTTCACATCTCATCTTGAAGATCAAGGTTGCCAATGAGGATATTGAGAGCGGCGTGAAGAAAGCCGGCGTCTTGTATCTTGTTGATTTGGCAGGTTCGGAACGAGTGAGTCGCTCAAACGTTTCGGGGGAAAGGCTGAAAGAGGCACAACATATTAACAAGTCTCTGGCTACGCTTGGTGACGTGTTTATGTCGCTATTGTCAAAGTCACCTCACGTTCCGTACCGAAACTCGCGTCTAACATATTTGTTACAAGACTCGTTGGGCGGAAATTCCAAGACTCTTATGTTTGTCAATGTTTCTGCTGACGAAACTGATAGCGCTGAGACACTTTCGAGTCTTCAGTTTGCTCAAAGGGTTGCAAAAGTTGAACTTGGATCTGCCAAAAGGCAGACGGAACGAAATGGCGATTCACGAAGCTCGGCTGCGCTGCAATCGAAGGAAGCAGAGCTGCAAGCCATTCAAACTAAGTTTTCAAATCTTCAGCGCGAGCTGAAAAAACGAGATGCAGAAAAGGAGGATGATCAAGCGCGAATCCGAACTCTTGAATCTGAACTACGCGCAGCTAAACGAACATTAGAGGAAAAGCAACGGCGGGATTCTTTGGGTCGTGACGCCTCGGTGCGAGAATCCAAAGCGGCAGAAGAAAAGCGTCAAGCAGAGATCCGCGCAGCGAACCAACGGACCAAAGAGGTGGGTGCGTCTAAGGATAATGAAATTAAGAAATTACAAGCTATGTTACAGGCGAGAGAAAAGAAGATATCGGAACTCTCACGCAATGCTGGGAAGAGCGTTGAAAATGAGAGCGGTGTTTCAAGCACTCCAGGCAGGACAAATCGGCCGACCAGCGCACCTGGTGTCCTGGGAAGAAAACCAGAGCGAACTCCATTGCGGTCACGACAATCTTCGACGTTTGCTGGGCGTACTCGTCAAGTTCGTTTTGATGAATCGCATCTTACTGATGAGAGCTCAGGGAAATCATCTGGAACGGATTCATCAAAACCGACGATGACACCGCGACGCCCATTGGAGGGGAGAACACCTTTACCTCGAAGCCAGACGGTTCACTCACGACCGCAACGGCAAACACCTGCATCAAACCCGTCAGCACCTGGAAAACGTGTAGTATACGCGTTTGGATCTCGTGTAGAAGTTGATGACAGTGATAGCAGCGTAGGAGCTAAGCAAGTACGACCAGCAAATCGACTTCAGCGCCCGGCCACGAGCACTTCTCTGAGACCTCCTCGCAGGGCGGGGCAGCCGGCAGAAAACCGTAATGGGCAACAGGCATCATCGTCAGCACCGGCACCTGGCGGCGGCGCACTTCGTCGTGCCGGTACCGTGCCTGGTGCCAGCCGGGTAGGGATGTCATGAACAGTTTTATTCGTTTGTTTGTACTTGGAAGTTTAATTGATGTATTGGTAGGATGCTAAGAAGTTATATTGACTAATGATGTAAATTTGGACACTAATGTGGAAGTGGAGGCTGATCAGGCGGAGCCGTTGTTTTCGGGGCGATCAGCAGTGGATTGTGCGAGCTGTTTTTGACGTCGGCGCTGCTCGCGAATTTTTTGCTCTTCTTCTGCCTCGCGTGCCGCTTCGATTGATCGTTGTTTATCGGCAATCTCTTCGCGATCCTTGCGCCCACCCGGAGCGTACCAATACTTGTAGTAACCGATGCCTCCACCGATACCGAAAGCGAGTGTATAGGCGAGCCAACCAACGATAGTGGACTGTTTGGTGTTCATTGTTGCGGGCAGTCGGGCTGGCAAGCAACGATGGCGTTGCGGAGACAGCTCAACGAGGGAAATTGAACTTGAAATTTGAAAAGAATTTGAAAAATCACTTTCGTACTGTCAGCATGAGACAAGATGCTGTAAGGAAGGATTTGAGCTGATGAAGTCGCCCAGCAGCAGGCGCCGCTTCTGGTCGCCTGCCACCGTGACGCTGTGGTGAGCGGCCTGTAGATTTGCCGCGACCGGTCCGGAATATGGCACAACGGCAGCGCGATCGCGTTGTAGAATTCCACGCAAACGAGCGGAGCGCACCGTAGACTAGTTGACCGTCTGCTTCTGCCATTGTTCATAAATGCTTTAGCTTCAACGAGGCCCGCGCAACCTTCCTATCTATCTCACCATTCCTGCACTTGCCCCTTGTCCGAACGCATCTCATGGCCGAAACATCGCACAAGCACAACCGCGCACCGCCAGCCGGCATCTTTTTTCGATGTCGCCCCAGCGCCCCCGCAGCGAGCTGATGGCGCCCGCTCCACCATGTTCACAGGCGCTCTGTCCCATGCCGGTGCTATACGCCGCACATGCATTGACCCCCAATTAGCAGCTCGCACTATGCGCGCAGACTGGGTGAAGGATGATGACCCGACTGATGTCTCCTCCCTGCGAATCTGCGGCTCGACTTTAATGGTCCCCTTCGCATTCGATGACCATGAGGTATTGATTGCATTCGAACGAGACCTCGACCGTGTAGAATCCAAATTCAGGGCTGGTCGAAAGGACAAGTCTATTGGTGGCGAACTCGGTTCAATCGTTATTAAGAAAAAGATCCTCAAGGGAGGTCGCAAAACTACTGGTCGTTTATTCAGCCTAGATAACGGTCTCAATGGTTCTGCGAAGCGACCAGCCAGTGCAGGACCTATAGGTGAAAGAAATGCGAAGCGCACTAGAGAGGCTGAACGTCCCAGGCAGCGTCCCATTGATTACACAGCAGCCTATCGCTCCGCCATCAAATGCAGTGAAATTGCCAAGCTTGTCAAAGCCCGTAGTAACTTTATAACCGGCCAAAACCGTCTCGCAAAGGGTATTGCTCTCGCCTGTGCGAGAGAATCTAAGAAGAATGCATTTCGCAGCGTTCGAGTCATCGATGACGCCCACAGAAGGGCGCGTCGTATCCTGCGTGATGTCCTGAGTTATTGGAAGAAAGAGGACAAGGAGAGGCAAGAAGAACGCAAGAAATTGATGGCAAGAGCTGAAGAGCATCGAAGACAGGAAGCTGATGAAAGGGAAGCCCAACGCCAGAAGAACAAATTGAAGTTTTTGCTCGGCCAGTCAGAGGCCTTCTCTTCCTTTTTGCAAGCAAAGACAAAGGCGACTGCTGAAGCAGATGGTCGAGAAAGAGCTGCAGAGGAAGAGAAGAGCAAAAAACCAGGCAAGTCCGTGAAAAAGACAGCCGCAGCTGATATTAACGCTATCACGGGAGCTGAAGATGATGAAGAACTGAAGCGCATTGCCGCTGAAAAGGCTGCTGAATTAGTGAAAGAACACCAAGCCCGAATTAAGAAGTTTGATACAGAGACAATGGAAAAGAAGAATGTTGCTATTGAAGCATCTGAGAAGGCGGCTGCAAATCGGGCAGCAGCTCGCGAAGCAATGGATGACATGAATGGCGTCACCGAGGAAGAGAAGGATGCTATGGATATTGGAGATGGATCAAAACCAATGGCTACTGCAAATGGCACGTTACCCTTGCCCGCCGAAAACGGTCTAGCAGGTGCTGACAAGAAGGAAGTAGCAGCTGTTCGCCAGCCAACAATTCTCAATTGCAAAATGAAAGATTACCAGCTTCGCGGTCTTGCTTGGCTGGTCTCTCTTTACGATCAAGGAATCAATGGAATTCTTGCAGATGAAATGGGACTGGGCAAGACCCTCCAGACTATATCTTTTCTCGCATACCTATGCGAAATGGAAGACAACTGGGGCCCATTTTTAGTTGTTTCGCCGAAGGCAACTTTGCACAATTGGCAACAAGAAGTGACGCGATTCTGCCCTCAATTGAAGGTTTTGCCATACTGGGGCAACAAAAATGATCGAAATGAGCTTCGAAAGTACTGGAGCCACAAGAGAATGTATAGACGCGACTCTGAATTCCAGGTTTGTATCACAAGCTATGAAACACTTACAATGGATGAGAAATACTTTAACCGTGTCAAATGGCAGTATTTGGTCCTCGATGAAGCGCAGGCAATCAAGAACAGTCATTCTTCGAGATGGCGAGCTCTATTGCAATTTCCCTGCCGGAACAGACTACTTCTAACAGGAACACCGTTGCAAAACAAGCTCTCTGAACTATGGTCGCTGCTCCATTTTATTATGCCAACAATTTTTGACTCTCATGCCGAGTTTGCAGATTGGTTCGCAAAGGACATTGAGGGTCACGCCAACAACAACAAAATGTTGGATGCCACAACATTATCCAGATTGCGCACTCTTCTCGATCCCTTCATGCTACGTCGTGTGAAGAGGGATGTAGAAAGTGAAATGCCGCCTAAAACCGAAGTACAGGTACCATGCACATTGTCTGCCCGTCAGCGGTACCTGTATGGGAGTATCAAATCTAATATCTCACATGAAGAGCTATCGAGAACACTCGGTACTGATGGTCCTGGCCAGGACAATAGCGACCGAAACAGCAAGCTCATGAATCTAGTCATGCAACTCCGAAAAGTCTGCAATCATCCAGAAACTTTTGAGCGACGTGTACCACAATCACCGTATCAATTTCAAATGCCCTCTCCACCATCACATGTACCTCATCCGCCCAGCGTACTGGTTGCAAACAGTTCTACAATGCCGCCACTAGACGTAACACTTGTGAGTCGATCAGAAGTGTTGGCGGTGGTTCCTCGAAGGTTAACAGAATTGGGAAACGAGGGAAGCGACAAACAGCATTTGTTGCGTCAGAGATTAGGAATTTGGGTGCGAAGGCGATTAGGTGACGAGTTTTTCAAGAGTTCGAGCGGTGTTGCGATAACACGATTGAGCGGGGGGCTTTCGATCTCCGAGGCGCATCAAGCAATGGTAAGAAGATTTGAACCATGGGAATGGCGTTCAGGCGGTGCAATGCAAGATGAGGAATTACTGAGATTGCACCAGGTTTATAATGCTGGAGCGCAAGGGCAATCGGGGTCTGAATGGGGTGGGAATGTGCTGCGACGATCGCACCGGATATTACTCGAAGTACGTGGCGAGATGTTGCAAAAGTCAAATATGCAGATAATTGTACCTGGACATGAATCACCTGCTGATTTGATTGTGCGGAACACGCGACTTCTGAAGGCCGCACGTGTGTACATCCCGAAAGTGGCAGCACCTGTGCCTGAATTGTATGTACCAGGGGATGCAACTCAGGCGTGGCTGTTGAGCAAGGAGGCAGCACTGCCATATCCTGGATTCCCACGAGATGGTGAAGGACGGGATAGCGAAGAAGTTTACACAGTGTTCCGTGGCCTGGATGGTAGCTACGGTGCTCGAGTGGGGACAGCACCAATCCAGATGCCGGAGGCAGGACGACTAATTGCGGACTGTGGGAAGATGAAGGTACTGGACCCGTTGTTGCGGCGGTTGAAGTCTGAGGGTCATAAATGTTTAATTTACTCTCAATTCACACGAGTGCTGGATATCCTGGAGGACTATTGCGCAAAGACGGCATTCAAGTTTGTGCGACTTGACGGGCAAAGTGCACTAGCGGACCGGAGGGATATTGTAGCGGAGTGGCAAGCGAACGAGGAACTGTTTGTGTTCCTTCTGTCAACGCGGGCTGGTGGCGTGGGACTAAATCTAACGGCAGCGGATACGGTGATATTCTTCGATAGCGACTGGAATCCCACACAGGATTTGCAGGCAATGGACCGTGCGCATCGGCTGGGACAGGAGCGACCAGTAACGGTGTACCGGCTGATTTCGCGGGGAACGATTGAAGAGAGAATGCTGATTCGTGCACAGCAGAAGAGTCGTATTAATGATCTTGTGATCAAGGGCGGCGGATTGAACACGGAAGGAGAAATTGCGAATGACACTGAAATTGATGATATCGCGGCACTGCTGATGGGCGAGGAGGAGTTTAGTGCACAAGTGGATCGGGAGGAAACACTAGCCATTGCCAAGCGGGTAGCACAGAAGGTTGCGAACGATTTTGAAAAGATTGAACGCTAGAACAGTATTATAAAATTACGACAAGTGGCACAAAGATTCAAACTAGTCGCAGCTGCAGATACACTCCGAAACGCCAGTTTATCATACGGCAGCATGTTGGAAAAAATGGAAAATCAAGTACAACTTGCCCTTCGGTTGCAGCGAGATTCATTGTTCACAACCGCCACCATCGAGATTAGGCCTTCATTGCGCCCCGATCGGGTTATTCTTCTCATCCGCCACCAGCCCCGCCGCCTCCAAACTTGGTGGCGGTTCGCTCCAAATCCTGCCTGCACTCTTAGCACCGCATTCTAATCAACGCCGCCTCCGCGAGCAACCGACGTCCGCCACCCGCTTCTCCCCCACGAGGCCATGACGCCAAACCAACTTCCATCCGGCGCCTCCGCGCCCAACTCGTCCTCCGCCCCACCGACACACTGGCACACCGTTCGTCTTCCCTTCCCTCCCCAACAACCCGACCAGCCGCCGCACTTTGTCTACCCCACTCCCATGCTCACTCCCGTTGCGCACGTCCCAATCGGAGCCGCTCACTACGCCCATTTGCCCCCATCCATATGGACACCCGCACATTCCTATCGACCCTCCATCCACTACCCTGTCCAACACACCGTCTCCTACACCTACGCCCCCCTCACGCCACAAGACGTCTACCAACGCGACAACAACACTCGCCGCTATCCGCCTCCAGCCCCGCCCTACGACCGCGTGCAAGACCCGATGCACCCGACGCAACAAGTAGACCAATCTTCAATCCCGCATCAGCCCCAGATTCAATACCAATCGCAAATTTCATCGCCGCACGCACAACAAACCCATGCACCAGCCGTTGCTCATCAGTCCCAGCCGCAGCCAGAGCATCCACCCGACCCCCAACCAGATCTTACGAAACAGGAAGATCACAAGGCACCTTCTACGCCTCTGCGCAAACCACGCAAGCCCTACACCATTACCAAGTCCAGAGAAGTGTGGACTCAAGAGGAACATTCGAGATTTCTACATGCACTCCAGCTCTATGACCGTGACTGGAAAAAAATAGAAAGTTACATAGGCACCAAAACGGTCTTGCAGATACGGTCTCATGCGCAGAAGCATTTCGGAAAAGTCGCAAAGTACAATACCGGTGAGTACATCCCGCCGCCACGACCGAAGAAGCGTGCCTCTATGCCGTACCCACGCAGCAGAGCTTCAGCGCAATCCAAATCAGTACTCTCTACTGGTAGCGACAGTGGCGCCGGTAGCGAAAATGGAAATCTCAGTGGTTCTGGAAGTGGTAGTGTTACAAATGGTGCAAGTTCAGAAACAGTTCCTGGTGGAAACGTTGCTCGACGAAGTGAAAGATCCAATGTACTCGCCAATGTATGTGCATCAATTCACAGCGCTTCGACTCCTTCGTCAAAAGACTCGCCACATATAACACAGCTCGAAGCGCCCCCAGACAGCGCCAGCGCTGCACATGCCACACATAACACTTACTATAACTCTGTATCGAAAGCAACTCTCATCCAACAAATTCCTCGTACACAATCTGCTGCGCATCCCAACACACACAACGTCCATGTGCCGGCTGTGCAAGGCGGAGAATGGTCCGAAGCAAAACCCGTGTCGCAATCCGCTGCTGCCGCACAGCCGGACGTTGAAAACGATTCAAGATGCATCTCATACCAACATGCACACAAGACGATACCTAATGCTAGTTCAAGCACTGTACCACCAGATGTGTGTACGCCAACCACTGTAAAACCGCCTTCTGAAACGATGCGGTCCTCAGAGAGAAGAGAAATGCATGAAGCTGGGTACCTTGCTCAACGTAATAACAGTACGGACAGAAATGATCAAACCGTAGAAGCTCCAAGGCGGAAAGATAACAGGCGTACGCCAGGACCAAATGATTCACTGCTTGTGTTATCAAACTGCGTAGACATGATGTCTAGAGATGCTCCGCCGCCGGAGCGTCAGCCTGCTGTTGGTTGGGCTAGTGCTGCTGCTGCGCGTCGTGCACACCGGGCAAGGATAATACGCGGAAGAAAACCTCCGCTGCCAAACAACGTTACAAGTAATTCGAATATTGTGACAACTGAGAAAGAAGCTCAAGCAGAAGGTGATGTTGGAGAGGATACGATAGAAACAACGGCAGTAGAAGCTGAAGGAAACACAGGCTCGGCACATCGAGTAGAAGTTTTGCAAGTAGCGTCTTCAGAATCAGTGGAAGCAGCACAAGAGCGGGGTAAAAGCCCACAAACAGCGCCAGCAGATGAGGCTAACCGTTGTGTTCCGCAGGATCCGCAGAGGAGTTCTGCAGGATCAGGAACAGGTAGCGATGAAGGAATAGCTGGATTTTCGAGCAGTGACCGGCCAAGTGTTAGTGACATGGGCGCTGGAGGCAGTAGAAGTGGAGGGAGTCTTGATAACAGTGATTCTGGAGAGCAAGAATGTGATCCCAACTCGAGTAACGATAGCAGTGGTGATGATGGAGCAAACCGAACGGGCTCTTCTACTCGAGATTCATCACCAGGCGACCCTACCTCTTCAGGGTCTCGAGAAGTTTCTCCCAACACGAATTGTACTGAGAATGAAGTGAATGTCGCTGGGCAAGCGCAATCTACACATCAAGGAACGACTCGGTCCGGAAACGAGTCGAGAGGTTGCTCTCCTGATGAAAGGTCACCAGCAAGAGTTGGAGCCTTGCTGAATCCTACGGAAGAAAGTACGGGGATGTCGAAAGGGGAGGGAAGAATGGATGTTAAGAGTGTTGGAAAGGAGACATCTGATATTGATCGTCATTCGTTAAGCGCTATTTGCAGTGCGACGAACAGCGAGAAGGAAACTGAAGGGATGGTGGCTGGATTGGACGGGATGGATGCAAGGATTCGCAGATATGGGATGTTGCCTCCTATGATGCAAAGCGGCGGGAACGAACGGAAACGGGCGAGAAGTCCGTCGTTAAGTGGTAGTGGAAAAGCTTTGGAGGGGGGGAGTTTAGAGGGGAGTGGTGAACAACGGGTTTGCCAAAAGTCAAGAAAGGAAGATGGGAAGGAGAGCAAACTACCCGGAGTACAACATGTGATGCAGATATCGCCGTGCAAAGATCTGGACAAGTTATGAGAGAAAGTACGAACGTGTCAAGGAGCATGGGCGTGACCGCCACTTAGCCGCCAAACTAGCATCTAGTTAGGGACAGCCGCTTAATTTGTTTTTTTATTTACTTTTTATGACTTATGGGAAAACTACATCTTACAGCGAAAATGTAAACTAAATCAATCTCTGTTCCTACAGTGTACTCTTCGCGATATTGTGCCCCGATCCGGACCAATTGGTTCCACGCGATGCAACGTAACCTGTGCTCGACGAGATACAGGACGCAATCTCAGCCAGCATGTATTTGGCATACTATGATAGGCTCAAGGCAGCGGCAAATATCTAATATTGCAGAGCTTGGCAGGTCTTGTGTGCCTCGTTTCCTCTTAGATGGAAAGGCTACTGCCCATAATGGCACCAACCAATAGGGAAGCGTGCACCAAAAGTTATCCAACTTATTGGAGCACTGTTCAAGTTGTCGGCAATCAAGAGCAGCCTATCATGAGGCTGTAAAACTTGCAGGCCCCAAGATCAGTTCTCGCTCCAGCCAATCACGATGCACTTTGAAACAAGTGTTTCTCCCTCATGTCTACTTTCCACATCACAGGCCAATCCTCGATATCTTCTCCAAACTCACCGCAAACTTACATAACACTAACCTACGTCACCACTACTCTTCACTCCAACCACATCCACAATCATCTCCCCAAATCTCGCTCCCAGCTTCACACTTCCCGATGGCCTTTATCGCACCGCTGCCACTCCACTGGACGACACGCCACTCGTCCGCGACCTCGCTCGCTGCCAACCCGCGTCCACTGTCCAAATCGCGCCCATCGCGCGCCCGTCTCCCCCCCAAATGCGCCGCCGATTCGCCGCCCCCAGACGACGTCGCGCAGGAGGAGGAACGAAGGAAGCTGGAGGACATGCGCCGTCGACTCGAGGGCCTCTTCGGCGCCGAGGAGGACACGTCTGGCGTTCGTGTCAGTGATCGTTTTGATGGCGTCGCTTTGCGTAAGGCTATTAAGGATCGTTGGAGCGTCCAGTATGATATTCAACCGCAGAAACGAAATGGTCGCGTTTATGTACAGGTTTGTTTTGCTACTGCTTTTCTGTCCCTGCTTTGATGGCCGTTCATCATGTGCTGACAAGGCGTTTTTGTGCAGATTATGTGGCGTTACTTTGAGCAACAAAGTTTCTATATGGAGGAGGATGTCTTTGCCAGCCATTGTGAGGCTGTCGCTCAGTTGTTGCAGAGATGGGATGCTGTGGATTATTTTTGTGATTACATTGCATCTGTGAAGAAAAGACGTATGTTTTGCTGTTGATGTGTGGTTTTTTTCCTGCTTGCTGGATGATGACTAATCCAATTTGTCTGCGTGTTTTTGTGTTGACAGCTGTTGTTGGGCTCACTATTAATATTCCGATTCCAAACATTGATGCGAACACCGAGTTCTTCGAATGATGCTATCGCTTGTTGTCTCGATTCTGAACATACTGAAAAGCTGATTTCAGCTTGGACCTATTGCCTGTTAGAAACTGTGAAAACATAGAGAAAGCGAAGATGAGTCTAACGCTCAAACTAATATGACCACACACCAACATACTGTCCATTGCGTGTCCGTGGTGAGGGAATGTAGATGTAATCAAATAGTAAATACTCATCTATGCTGATGGCCTCGAGGGAAAAAGGTTTTTCACCTACCAGTATTGTTCTAGATTGCAATAGCGAATTAGAGCCCGACGGGTCATTCGCTGGTGGCAACCACTGCGAAGATGACGCACATAACACTTTTCCGGTTTTGATTGTCATTGACCCACTCACATCGCGTAATTGAATTAAATCCTTAGAAAATTTTCCAGAAACAACAACTCCTCATCTATTTGTCTGTTGTCCTTTCCGAGTCCAAACAACTCCGCTTCTTCGCGAAACATCACCCTCTCCCGACGCTCTGCCTCTCGTTTCAACAGCGCTACCGCGCTCCACTCTGTTCCTCCGTACAGCGTTCGCCGTATTATTCAAACAAAAAGCTTTGATTTCGCAGTGAGAAGCTTGCTACCGTGCGATCCACGACGACAATCAACATGATGCGGCGCTCTGCAAACTTGGTGCTACTCACAGCCCTTTTCATCGTTGCAATTGTATCCCCCACAAGCGCGCTCAACTTTAAGATTTCCCCGAAAGAGACGTTGTGCTTCCACGAAATCACGCACAAAGGTAAGCTGCATGAATTTGAAATTGCGTATCCCAATCATGACGTTCCGTCAATATCAGCAAACTTCATTTGCTATGCAACGATCAGTTCACTTACACACTTTTCAACTGGTTTCACCACATTGCAGGTAACAAGGTTCTAGCCTTTTTTGACGTTCTTTCATGGGGTTATGGCGCCTATGTGTACCTGCATGTAAATGCGCCCAGCGGACATGAGCTTCAAAAGTTTGAGGCTGAAAGCGAGGGACGAGTCGAATTTATCGCCAATGAAGATGGTGAATACAGTTTCTGCTTCAAAAATGCATACACTGAGACAGAGGTTTCCTTCTGGATCAATACGGAGACTGATTCTGCTTTATCTGACGTTGCCAAGGAAGGTACGTTGTCCTGATTATTTGATGCGATCAGCGAATCGTAATCGCAAATCTCTAACAAGTCCCTCTTCTTCCCTTGCATCTGGCTTTTGCACCTCATCACAGAGCACGTGAGCGACATGGTATACAGCGTGGAGAGATTGAATTCTCTTGTAAGCGCTGCGCGAGTTGACTTGGAAGCTTTCAAAGCAAGAGAGCATCATCATCGACAGAGTAAGTTTTTATTACCGACAAAACTTTGTGGCAATCGAGTCTGGTGTTTTTAGGTTCTAACAAATCGTTTTTTATATTGTTATCACAGCTGCGGACAAGAACAGAAGGCGAGTGACATTTTGGGCATTTGTGGAATGCTTCTTGATTCTTGGGGTAGCAGGTGCTCAAATTATGCGACTCCGTAACTTGTTAGAGTACAAGCGTATGGTGTAGACTGAGCAACAGATTTGCGAAAGAAGCCGTGAGACGTTGCGACAGTGCTCACTTTGTATTACAAATGTTCAGCTCTCACAGATGATCGTAAATGTACAAACTATGCAAAACAAATATATAGTCGGGGCAGAAGCAACTGCACGTGGACTGTTACTACTGTTCTCCAATGAGGTCCCACAAATGATTCACTCGGTCGTACTTGGATGTACTCATGTCGTACCGGAACGGAATAACGTCGTGACTTTCCTTTTTGCAAACAAAACCCTCCAGTGTAGACGAGCCGTACGACGAAGTAATCTTCGCATTGGACAAATTGCGTAACACTTTCTCAAGATACTGTAGCGTAATCAACTCACTTTCCTCTTTCTCCGTGATTGCAAGTTTCTTCATTCGCATATCCGTAAGCTCCTCTTCCACTTGCTGAAGCTTTTCCTTTAGGTCGGCCACCTCTTTCTTCCCGCTCAGAATTTCCGCAAGTAGCTCATCACGCTCTGCATTAAGAGTTTTAACTCGCTCCTTTGCTGCATCAATCGCTTCTGTTGAATTTGCTTGCGTTTTCACCTTCTCCACACTGTCAATCCACTTCTCAAGGTCTTCTGCAAGAGAAGCGGTTTCGCTGAGACGATAGTTATGAATGACGTCAATTGTATCTGCAATCGGCCCTAGTAAATCGACATGTTGTTTCGAGACTGTTTCATAGTCCTCGGCGGTGCTCCTCAACGCTGCGATCTGCTGTGATAACGTCTTCACGGTGGTGGGCGTGGGCGCTTCAGTATGAGTTTGTTGTCTCGCCAAACTCAATGGAGTATAATTGGTGTTGTTGTTTTTCTGGGTACTCGCCATGCTACTCTTGATGGTGTTGGCGGACGCGTAGATTTGGAAACGAGTTGCGGGTGGGGTGGGGCTTAGTATTTGGATGGGAGAGTTGAGCTATCAATATCTTAAATTTCAAAGATGAATGTCGTTCAAAAATTTAAAAAAGAATGAATAGTATTTATTTTTGGGAGGATCATCTGCCTCCCTGGATGGTCTTCGCTGTAGAACTGTTTCGCGCCGTTTAACCCGGGAATGGACTAATACTATTGGTACCAATATCGCTTAGTATTTATGTTGCCGTTAGCAGCTAATACATAGAATCTGTGTGAGGGCGCCACGCAGCTCTACATTGATTCCGAACATGCCATTTTCGGATGACAGTGAGCACATGACCACCACACATATATGTGCATCAAGCATCATAAATTTAAAAATAAAAAGTAGAATCAAGAAGCATGTCCAAGAACTACGAGATCGCATCTAGCAGTCTTGACCAAGTACCGAGCCACAGCAGCATTGAGATTGACGCAAAAATTTCCAACCTAGCTCAGCTCCATGGCATTCGTCGTTTATCTTCCGAGTTCTTCGTCCCATTTTAAGAAGATACACTCTGCCAGCACGTTTGTGAGTCCAAGAATTGGTCATCAGCGTATTTCGTTGAATAGTTTACACGCTTCCGAACCTGTGACACATGCACATAGCCGAAGTGGATTTCGCATGCAAGTGAGCCCCGATACTGATGAAGCAAAAGAGGATCCAGTGAATGTTTGTGAATCATGTGGCAGAGAAGGTGGTGTCGTTAGTGGATGCGATGGAAACGGAAAGATTGTTGGTGGTCTTGGTGCAGTACTTGATTGGTGGCCGATTAAAGCGTACAGACCATGCCCAGACTATCTAAAGGCCAATAAGACCTACCGCAGAGCAGGCCAGTCTTTGGAAGAAATCGCTTTCGGTAGAAAAGCTGCGGGAGATGACAAGAGTATCTCTGAGAGGCTAAGAGGAGAATAGTTAGTTATCAATCTGTCCAGTGCCTAATATTATCAAACATACTGAGCGCGCTATTAACATAAACGAATAGTTGGTTTCACTTTACTGAGAAGTAACTTCCACATCCCGACGAATAAGCAATATGGTCAAGGAATCGACGATGATAGACTCATCCCACGCACGACTGTTGTACTCAGAGCCGCGAGATTTCACAATTCTTTTACAAAAGTAACATTTACCCGGAAATAAAACCATATTTTATATTTGCTGCGAAAAATCGACGGCGTCCCGCGGACTGATCGTCTGTGAGGGGGTCGAAAGTAGCTCGCACCTGCCCTTCCAACCACAACTTTCTTCTCACAGAGTCGTCTCGTCACATCTGCGCTCTGCTCACGGCCACTGTTTTCAGCGTACACGTTCTGTTTCACAGTGCCTTTCCAAAATGGCCAGGCGTGTAGGTTTCCGCAGTAACTTCAACCGCTGGGATCGTCGCGAAATCGGCTTGAAACCCGAGAATGCTCTCAGTCGCGTGGCTCGTAAGTTGTATCTATCCGTCAAATTTGCCTTTCCATGAGACTACCCTTGCACTTTTCAACTAACTGTCCGCGTCGTTCCGTCTTGTCAAACAAAATAGAGCTTGTTGAAGTTGGAGAAGTTTTTGACGCCAACCAAGCCCTTTATGAAATTATCACGGACAATCAAACCAGGCGACGTCAATGGAGCAAGACCTATGAAGGAATCATGATGAAGCTTATGGAGCTAAGCGTAGATCTCCGTAAGCCGGGAATGGTGAAAGAAGCTCTGCACAAGTATCGCGCGATGTGCATGCAGTCCAATGTTTCCTCTCTAGAAGAAGTTGTCCGTTTCCTCATTGATTTAGCAGAGAAGCGCACAGAGGATGCTCGTAAACTTGTCGATGAAACTATTCTTGAAGGTGCCGAGGATCTTGAGGATGGCGCCATGGAGACGCCAGAGACCCTCCTCCTCGAGGCCGCCGGAAACGCACTGACTAAAGAGCGCGTCGACCGCCAACAAGTTGTCCCGTGGATGCGCTTCCTCTGGGAAGTGTATCGCGTCGTTTTGGATATTGTCAAGACGCATAATAAGCTGGAGGCTTGCTATCACGGCATGGCGACTAAAGCATTTTCTTTCTGCATCAGGTACAAGCGTTATATGGAATTCAGACGTCTCTGCGATATGCTCCGTCAACATCTCAATCAGCTCATCAATAACCCACGAAACTCTCCCAATGATGTTAGGATTACTGATACGGAGACGTTGCAGAAGTTCCTTGAGACGCGTTTCACTCAACTAGCAACTGCAGTATCTCTTGAACATTGGCAGGAGGCTTATCGCACGATTGAAGACATTCATATGATCATGACTATGGGGAAAGCCAAGGCGAAGCCCCAGCACATGAGCATATACTATGACAAGCTGATGCAGGTTTTCTGGGTCTCTGGCAACTATTTGTACCATGCCCATGCACTCTATAAGTTGTATACTCTCTCTGTGAAGCAGAATCGAAATTTATCAGCCGATGATGCCAGAACAATGGCTTCCCGGCTCTTACTTGCTGCGCTTTCCATACCAGTTTATGACGCTCAATCTGCTGTTTTGTCGGATTCATATGGAATTATGACTGATGTTCTGGGAACGCAGACCAGTGAAAATGCGGCTAGACATGCACGGATGGCTTCTCTTCTCGGGTATTCCTCTGCTGCCGAGCGAAACACTCTGATTACAGAGTTGCTCGCAAAAGGTGTAGGAAAAGCCTGTCACGCTGAGCTAGGTGACTTGCACAGTTTGCTTGAAGGTGAAATGGCACCACTCCAATTTGGGAAGCGCTTTAAGAAGATTCTTTCGTTTGTTGAAGCCCATAGTGCGCTGAAGGAGTATACGACTCCCCTGCGCAGAGTTGCAATCTTTCGACTCTTGGAGCAGCTGGGGAAGGTGTATGATGTCATGCGTCTTGACGATATGAAGAAGGTTGCTTCTTTTGCCGACTATACAGAAGTTGAGGACACTGCGTTGACTGCCTTGAAGACAAGATCTTTGGCAGTGCGCTTCGACTACCAGAATCAGTGTCTTCGATTTGAAAGCGAACTTTTCTCTACCGACGGAATGCGATCACAGCTTGGACGGCTTGCGCGAAGAATGGCTTTGACGTCTAAGATGCTCACTGAGAATGCTTTGGTTTCTGCTGCCACTGCTTCAGACCAAGAAGTGGTTGCCATTTCTCTCGAGAAGGAAAAGAAAGCGGTGGCTCGAAGAAAGCTGGCTATTTCTACTGCGAAGGCCTCTGCTGGTGAAGAAGAGAAAAGTATTTTGCAGAGACGAGAGCTCATCGAACGCAGAAAGGAAGAAGCCGAACGTCGAACAGCCGAGGCGGTACGTCAAAGGAAGCTTGCAGCCGCCAGGGAACTTGCAATGGCCGAACACCGTCGTAAACAGGAAGAAGCTAAGAGACGCGCAGATGAACAAAGCCGGCAAATCCTTGCTCCTGCAGAAAGCTCCATGGGAGATGGTTCTGGTGTTGGCGGAGTCATTGGTGGTGATGGTGAAGGAGATGCAGAGAGGGAGGCACGTATGACACGTGAAAAGGAGAAGGAACTAAAGGAACAAGCAGAGATGAAAAAGAGGGTACAGCAGCTTGTGAATCATTTGAATTATATCGAACGTGCCAATCGTGAGGCGCAATGGCCGCTTCGCGAGCAGAAATATGTTGAAGAAGCGGACAGTCAATCGCGTCTCACTGAAGAGATAGCTGCACGTGAATTGGAGGAGGCAAGGGCACACCATGCGCAGGCTCTCGAAGATAAGGGGCGAACTAATCGCGTCATGCCCAACCTGCAGCATTACCTTGCCGACCTGATGAGGCGAGTGAACGAAGACTTTGAAGCTTGGGCACAGGTAGAGAGAGAACGTGCTGAGGCACAGGCACGCCGTGAAGCAGAACAGGCAGCTGCCCGTGCAGAGGAGGAGGCGAAACTGGAAGCTGAGCGTGAAGAAGCAGAGCGCGTAGCCAGAGAACAGCAAGAGGCGCGAGAAGCTGCTGCGAATGAAGCAGCTAGGAAAGCGAAGGAGGCAGCGGAGCGGGAAGAGCAGGAGAAGAGGAGAACAGCGCTGCCGCCACCAAGCACAGGAAAGTACAGGCCGGGGGCGTTCCGTGGAACGAAATTGGGAGGCACTGCTGGGGCAATGCCGGACGGAGTCGCTGCGCGTTCAGCGACATCGGGTGGACCGCCACCGGTTGGGCGTCGTCCATCAGATCGGGCACCAACTGGAGGCTTCGGAAGACGTATAGCGTCGAGTGGCGCACGCGAAGAGAAGCCAGCTTTGCCTTCCAGGTATGGAAGCAGCGGGGCGAGGGACAGCCGCGGGAGGCCTGCAGCAGGTGGAACTACAGGTAGCTCAACTTCATCTGCACCACAACGCAAGAAGTTCATCAACTCGAAATTGGCAAAGCCGTAAATTTGGATTTGTATCAAAAGTATACGGACTAGTATTGTCTTGGGTCGATTGACAGTATAGGAGTGGTTAAGATCGTAAAAGTGAGAGGCGAGAAAAGATGAATGGATTGTTAGCTAATCTAGTGAATTTAGTAAGTTATTGTTCTTTGATTACTCTGGCAAGAGATGAAATACGGGTTCTTAATTGGTACAGACTTATGCACATGCTCACCGAAATGAGGATGAGGAAGAGACAGATGATCAAAAGATAAGCGGTATCGTGTGTGATGAGTCGGAAAAAAGTATGCTTGACTTTTCGTAGAGCGGGAAACTTGGCGATGAGAGACTTTGAAGTTTGTTGATATGGTGAATTTGTTTTTGAAGATATGTCGTGAGAAGTGTTAGGGTGAATTTCATCTTCAAGTTTGTATTGTGGCGGATCAAAAGCGAGGTTGCGAGCGGCAACATCTTGTTGGTCTGCTGACTCTTTTGTATCAGCCGAGACAAAATCTTTGAAGTCGACGCACGGGGAATCGGAATCGGTTTCGCAGTTGTGGCCAATACTGGGAGTGTCAGTGCTGCTCATTGCATCGGAACTGGTGGTGGCACTGCCACGGAGCTCTGCAGCCATAGCATTCATTAAATCCTTGAGTTGCTGGAGGTCGCTCTTCTTGCACGGCATGATGAGATAATCTGGGAGGCCGTGGCAGCGTAGAAGCAAGCCCTGCTGAATGAGAAGTCTATAGGAGATTTTACGGACATGGGCCATATCCTTGAAGGGCATGACGACACGCTCATCATCGAGTGCCACATTGACGAAATGAGCGTAGAGCACAGCGGAGGTGGCTGTAAGGTAGAGCACGCCCGAGTTGTTGCCGATACTGGAGCGGCTCTTACGGGCGTAGAGGACGTTGAAGCGGTGCATGGCTGGGGTGGGGGGCTTTGCGACCGACTCTAGGGCGTCGAAATCTGGGGCGCACTCCTTGGACTCTTTGGAGCCCTTGGAACCGCTGCTCTTGGAGCGTTGGAAGCGCTGCCGCGAGGGCATGGCTGGATGTGGGGGTTACGGGTGTTTCTGCGTGTCGACGCACGGATCTGCGGGAAGTGGACGTTGGGCGGGGCGCGCGAGGTGCGAACGGCGTGGGGTGGGGTGGGGTGGTAGGAATGGATGGCGGCGTTGAGCGGAAATGTTGCGCAATGAAGATGGTACGTTTTTTTGATGAGTGTAACAAAATGGGAAATGCGACGTGCGAAAAGACGCGAAATATTGTTTGTATTCACTGTGGATGGTGCATCGATGACGTCGTTGTGTTCTTGGAATGCCAGCAATGAACGAGTGTGTTTGTCGAGTAAATTTTTGATTCGGAATAACATTAGAAATATTTAGTTTCTGCAAGTGTATTTTCGTACAGTGCGCCAATGACGATGGCGCGTTTTGCGTCGCGATAGTTTGCAGCCGCAAAGTCGGACGTGCCGGGCCGGGCCGGGCCGGGCCGGCGTTGTCTCTTGTCGCTTTACGATCGGAGAATACCTCGGCGCGTAGAGCGAATTAGACTCTTTCCTTGCTGACACCCTTTACTGTTCATGTACCACTCCTTTGCTGACAATTCATTGCCTTACAATCATTTGCAACGTTTCTCCCGTTCAATTCTTCTTCCGCGTTGCCAATTGCTGTAATGACATCCGAGGCACCATACCAATGTCATCAAATATCGAGGAAACCTTTGATCAACACGCGCACTGATCGTCGACCAATTCGCACCGACGTTTCAAGGAGGCGCAACGATGCGTTTTGCAGATATTCGCGTCAAACTTTATCCACTCATCAGCGACTAGTCGAGTCGATCAAAGCATAACCGCAAAATTCAGCCAATAACAATGCCCAATTTGTAGTCTTTTTTGCACATCACCTCCGCACTTTCTCCCACCTGTGAATCGAACGAAACCACCACCTACAACGCGCATGTCGTCGACCGCTGGCTCAACACACCCCGCACACGACTTTCCTCCATCTCCCAACATGGCATTTCTCCCCCGACCCCCATCCACCCCTCTGCGTCGCGCCGCCCAACACCCGCCAAGTCTCCCCTCCAGCGCGCCCCACGCGCCGCCGCCCCCGGTCCAGAGGTCCCCAAAGACTTCAAAGCCCCGCAGCCGCGCCTCTTCTTCGTGCGCCCGGACAAGCTCCTCGATTTCGTCACCGGCAGCGCGGGGCTCGCGTTGCGCGCCGGCGCCGGTTCGCTCGTGGATGGCTACCGCGTCAAGCAGCAGGACGGTAAACTTGTCGAGTACTCGTCCACCCTCCCTAATGCAAAGCCCCGCCTTCCAATTAAGCTCTTCGAATTCGAAGCATGCCCCTACTGTCGCAAGGTGAGGGAGGCCGTTACTATGCTCGACCTCGACGTTATTGTGTTCCCGTGCCCGAAGGATGGCACCGTTTATAGAGAGTATGTGAGGACAAAGGGCGGTAAGACTCAGTTTCCGTACATTGAAGACCCCAATACGGACTTTGAATCATACGAATCCGATGCGATTATTCGCTACCTCTACAAGACGTACGGTCCGAGTGGAGGCGCAGTGCCGTTTGTGCTTTCAGGTTCAGCTGCGATTACTGCAGGGCTTGCCCAGGGTATGCGCAAGGGTAAGGGGCGTAGTAGAGTGAGCAAGGCCGTGCCCGCCAAACAGCCAATTGAGTTTTATGGCTATGAATCGTCGCCGTTTTCAAAGCTTGTCAGAGAGAAGCTTTGCGAATTGGAATTGCCGTACTATATGCATTCGACGCCCCGCGGATCACCGACGCGCGCCATTCTCAAGGAGAAAACTGGCCGCTTTCAGGCTCCGTATATTGAGGACCCGAATACGGGTATTTCGATGTTTGAATCAGCTGAAATTTGTGAGTACCTTATGAATACTTATGGCCCCTCCTGTCCAGGTGCTGTGGAAGTTCCATCACCGGAAAACGTGTTTATGCCCGATTCACCACTTGGGGCTGCTGAAGCTCCTGAAGTGGCTGAGGAGGAAAAGTCTTTGGACCCGACGGCGCCCGTCGATGATGTGTTGGAAGCGTATTGCGAGGATAACCCGGAAACGGATGAGTGCCGCGTGTACGAGGATTAGCCTGCGTACATTTATTGTTCGGCAGTTAGTAATTTGCGTGCTACTTGAAATGGGGGTTGACGAGCTTGGTGAACTGTCGCTTTTAGCTCGCGGTGCGATGGCATTGTCGTCGGGAATGATGTAAAACTACACAGTGGCTAGATAAGTTGAATTTATCTTGATAACAATTAGCGAGTAAAGTATCTTATCCTAGTCGTTGGTACATGCTTCCATCGTGCGTTGGCGAATAGCAAACAGAAGTAAGGAATGCGACAACACATATCGAGCGAACGAATAAAGTTGAGTTATATACAAAAGCCGAGCGTGGCAAAATTGGCTGATGAGGGCTCACCGAACCAGGGGCGCTTGTTCGGCGGATAGCGGTGTTTCAAAATCATCGTCCGGCTCAATCTTGTCTTCCATTTCTTCATCACTTTCGTCGGCATCCGAGTCGTCGTCGTGCAACATAACGGGCTCAAAGCCGGGTTTTTGTTGGGCGCGTCGCGCATCTCGAATCTGCATCATGCCTTCGAGCAGCACGTACAACACGGCCCAGATGGAGGCCATGTAGAGGAACCATTTGTACGGGCACATCGTCATTTTGAACGGGGTTTGGTGGTGGGAGGACGGCTTCTGGGTGGAGATTATTTCACGAGCGTGGTGCTGCTGATGGGACGGGCGGAGAGAGGAGTTTCGGCGAGCTGGCGAGTTGTATATGTAGACACGGTGGGAAACGGAGGAGGGAGTGGCGCTGCCACAAATATGATGATTTGAACGGCGTAGTTGGCAAGGGGAGCGATACAGCAGGGCGAGTTGAAATAAATTTGATTTTGGATATGCAGTAGCTGGCAACCATGATGATGCGTTTGGGCCAATGGCGGGCGTCCATCGTTGGTTGGACAGCAGTTGCGATGAGTGCGCAAAATACATCCATCATTTCTTTGTTGACAGTAGCCAATTTCTCATCAGGTAATAGATGGCGTCCCACTCCTGCCCTTCTCATTGGCTGCGTTCGATGGGCTAGGTTAGCGCTTCTGTCCGATGCCTCTTGCTCAACTTTCTGTTATGGTTTACGTGTGACAGCAATGCTTGCCTGAGCTCCCCATATCGCTCTACCACAGGTAACAATGCTTTTCTATGACATTTGTCCATGCTGTAATTCTTGTCTGCAAGCTGCCCCAACCTGCGCGAGTTTCCTGCCTGCGCATCATTCGTTTCTGCTCTTACATACTTCTTACTTGCTTCACCTTTCGCACACCATTTCACTCAAGACCGCAAGACGATAACTTTATTCTCGTCGTCTCTACATCTCTGCAATTCACCCAACTACGATTTCATAGTCGTTTTAGCCAATCTGCAGTACACTCTTTAAAATTTCAAAATTTTCCCCAGCTGCCAACACAGCACACGCCTCAGTAGCTCAGTTGGTTCAGTGCAATTCAGAGCGTTAGGCTTTTAACCTAATGGCCGCGGGTTCGAGCCCCGCCTGAGGTGATATTTTTTTCCAATGCATTGCTCTCCACTCGCTATTTCACACGTCTACACGTTTCGTCTGATTGTCCTCCCTTCGATCAGCGCTTGATACTTGAGGCGCTCAATTTTTCGTGGTGTAGCTCTGTTTTACTACATCTTGCTCTGGTTTATACCTTCCCGCCCAATCCTATATCAAAAACTCGGTAGATCGTTCCATCATGACAACCTTTTTTGACCAACCTACGCGTAAATATCACTCCACTTTATGCACTGCTCTGCTCTCCAACCGTTTATAACCCATACGTACCTCAGATTCATCGCTTGTCAAAATACCGCAGCAACATGATTCCGACCAGTTGGTGGCGAGGTTATGTCTCCGAGCTAATTTTGATTGTAGCAATCTTATTTCTTTCCACAACTGACTTGCACCATGACACTGTTCGAATCGAGTCAGTCACGTATTCTTCTTTCCTCAACCTCTGATGCAAACTTCCCTCAACCCGATTCTTAACGAGTTATGCCCAATAACCCCGTGGAATCAACACGTCAGCCGATAGTTGCCATCGGTCTCACCTCAATCAAAGAGAGGTTATCCTACATTGACGTAATGCACGGCTTTTCAGAGAATATTCTCTCGATAAATTTTACCATGCGCATGAAAGCGATACAACGAGAAGCCCAAACTATCCAGAACAACATTGCTGAATTGGACAAAGGCATTGAAGATGTGGAGAGGGATGTTCGCTCCGACCGCGCTCCACACTTCCATCAAGCTCCAGTTCTATCAGAAAACATCATCAAAATTATTAAACTGCTCCAAGCTATGTTCGAAGAAAGTAACGCTTTAAACACAAACTCACAAATCCATCCTTCCTCAAACTGTTTTCGCATGCTAATGACCTGGTTGCTCGCCAATGACACACGAGATCTCGCTTCTAGGATGAAAAATATTCATATCATTTGCAAAAGGCACGTGCATCTTGAAATGGAAGACATTATTTCTTCAGCAGATCCGGCCCTTTCACACAATGATATATTACGACTCATTAAGCTCACTGCTATTAACGGTCAACTCGTTACCAGAAATGCCGCGCTAAAGGCGAACGCACATGTTATAAACAGCAAAAGTTGCGTCATGCGTCAATATTCGGATGACATCGATGCTATAAGTCAAATATGCACCGATATTACTTTGTTGATGGACGCTCAAGAGCAAGTTCTTCAAAACATTTCTTTCGACTCAAAGCATGTTACAAAACAACTCCCTCCAATCGAACTCAAAAGCATCCAGATGCATGATGATGAATCATGGACACCCAGAGAACAGGTCCTGTTGTATGCACTTCTCTCACTAACAGTGCTCTTCTGCTTGGTTGTCGTAAAATTAGCTTTCCCCGGCAACTAGGTAAGGAGCAATTAGTTTTCATTGCTGCAAATTTAGACTCACAACTAAATCCATCATCGTTGACCAAGCTTATTAGAGCTCGTTTTCTTTCCTGTTTCAGCAATCTTTGATGAAACGGAGACGTTTTCCCTCCGAGTTACTCTGTACACAATAGAAATCCTTGTCATGATTTTCCATCTTTATGGTGTGTTTTCTTAATGTTCAACAGTGTCTAGAGAGCGTTTGAAGACAGAGTTCACATTTACATAATGTACACCTAACCAGTTCTCCGAACCACCTTATTTACGCTGCTGGTATTAGTACGCAATAATGGGGCGGATTAGTAAAATTATCGAAGGAGTTATCCAACATGTTCATATCTCAACTTTTCTCACTCCATTAAGTTAATAACGGTTTCGACATGCACACTGAGAAAACAATATGACTTCGAAATTTACCGGGGACGAACAATACGAAGACTTACCTTCATTTGTCGCTGTTCGAGATATTTGTTTCCTAAGTGACGACGATCTAGAAGAACATTCTAAAAAAATCCTTCGAGACATTCAAGTTCAACTTGACAAAGCTGAATCAATAACAGAGAGGCTCGAGAAATGCGACCCTGAGCACGCAAATAGACCTTACACGTTAAGATGGTTGAAACACTCTGAGAAAGAGTTATACTTTGCTCGGCAGCATTTGAAACGGATGGCAATTCAAAATTCCTTCCTTCACAAGAACAGTACGGTCCCACCAGAAGCTTTGCTTCGTCGATTGGTGATGTTCATTACGCATGCTGATCATTTCAATATGGTATTGTGGAGGAATTTGACCATACGAGAAGAATTCCAAAGGTTGAGGATGGAGCAGTTTGCCTCAATGAATACAAGCGCTGAAGATAGGAGAGTTCTGGAGAAAGAATTATTTGGAAGTCATGCCCATCGCTCCAAAGGAAAAATACGATGGGTCTCTGGAAGTGATATAGAAGCACCTTCAGATACTGTCGCCGGAAACTTTGAACAAGAAGAACATCACAGAAAAGATATGGAAAAAATGTTTCAAATATTCCATGAGATGAAGGCAGTTGTAATCTCCCAGAGAATGCTAATCGCTGACAATGAAAGGAAGGTTGATGACTCAGTAGTTGAATCTATTTGGACGAATGCAAAGGAGGTAGTGTTCAGGGGAAAGAATATGGATAACAAAGGAAACGGAAGGATAACTGGTCAACCGATTGAGCTTGATGTGAAGAAGATTCTTTTACTTGTGCTCTTGATTTTTGCAACTGTAACTCCCATGGTTTTTGTGTTTATTGTCGAAAGCCTCAACAGTTCCGTCGGGGATTGCTAGTATGTGGCTCGCACACCGTCACGGGGTCCCCGTGTTCCCTCACGTCGGGGAAATTTTCCAGCTCCTTATGGAAGTTATGCCACACCTAGAAGACCGATGGGATGTTTTTGCTTCGGAACGAGATGTATGTCACATCCCTAGACAACATCAGACACTTGATACCCCACTTTTAGTAACCTTTGAAACGTACATCTGGAAGGTGGAATAAACTGAGCATCGGTACGAACGGTGACGAGATATATCTTGGAAAAACGCCATGTGTTGCTGGTCGAGTTAACAATTGAGCATGGGTCGGTTGGGATGAATATTAACGGCATTGACAAAAAATGATGAATCAGTCCACAGGCTTCGAAGGGAGTCTTGGTCTGCTTGATGAAGGCGGTTTCTTTGGAAGGTTCGGCGAGACATTTTGAATACGAGAGGCAAAATATGCCTGGAGCTTGTTGTTGAGTTTCTCAACATGGGGACCCGTTGCTCGAACGGGGTTGGGGTTGCTATACAAAGTAGATAGATATTGTGTAACATTAGCGAGCTCCTGGAGATCGATGTTGAGGCGGGTGAGCCAATTCTTCATGTCTCTATCGCGAAGTGTTCCAGCAATGAAGATGCATGAAATCGCAATAAGGTAGGGTGGGTAGAGTAAACAAGCGTCGGAGCGGTACGAATCATTGAGTATTGGCCATGCTGACGAGAGAAGATCTGTCATTGAGGCGTCTGAACAATATTGGACCATTGGACGGTAGGGATGGTAGATGATTAGATCGAAGTCAAGCGCGGCGATTAGTTTGAATTCATAGTCGTAGACGTGGGCAACTGTATACGGATAAGCATGATCGCCGCTATAAATAGTAGACATTTGGGCAACAACGATCTTGGCGGGTAGTGTGTGCTCTTCTGCTTTGGCGGCGAGATACTGGGTTTGATGAAACAGAAGCGAGTCAGAGTGCGAGTGTCAAATTGGTAAAGAACGCAAATACAAGCTGAGGAACTTACCAATGCAACAGGAGCTATGAGCCTTGGATCATGGTCGCGGACAGCATTTCGCACGAAGAAGCGCTTAAAGTAAACGATGGCGGTTGCTGCGACTCGCTGTCGGAGTTTGGAGTTCTTGGCAAGGGTGGTGATGACTTGTGAGTAAACTATCTTTATAGTTTGAAGAAGCTCTTCTTTGAACAAAGGCTGGTCTCTGGACGCAAGAAATCAGAGGAATGATAGAAGGTTAGCCGGCGCATTCCGTCTTGTGCTTTGTATTCTAGTTGAACATTGTGAAACACCCACCTTTTGATGACTGCCTGAGACTCTCTAATAAGATCATCCGCATTTCGCAACCAGTTGCGATAGTGCGTAGAGTTCCAGAAATTGGCGGCCATTTCGTCTGTGCCAATGTGGGAGAGAGAAGATGGGGCAAAACGCAAAGCGCTGAACTAGAGGGAATTTTCGCGCCACTTCCAGTTGCTTCCAAACGATTGATTTCATTACCACCCTTGGGAAGAGTACCATGCAGAATTTCTGAAATTTTATCGCACCATCCTATTGAGGTACGATGAACAGCCTCCGTCTGTGCTCTCTGTGCCATTACGTTTTGGTCCAACCCGATTTATGTTACCCACATCTTGATCTTATCGTGTAGGCTTCACAAACCGTCGTGCGTAGATTCCAGG
Source organism: Asparagopsis taxiformis (assembly GCA_030407315.1). Lineage (NCBI taxonomy): Eukaryota > Rhodophyta > Florideophyceae > Bonnemaisoniales > Bonnemaisoniaceae > Asparagopsis > Asparagopsis taxiformis. Next base: position 99,966 of record JALQPE010002265.1, on the reverse strand, counting down.
TCCGAGCCTTAGGTGAAAGCCTGTGTCACATCTCGTTATCGTCTTCTCAAACACCGAAAAACCATCATGGGTGACAAGTATGATGGTGCCATAGCCGGCGGCGGTCGTCAAATTTCTGATCCGATGTCTATCTCTAGCGCGCTGCAAAGTCTCTCTCTAAACGAATCGCTAATGGTTTTGGACGACGTTGGAGACATGAAGCTTCTGAGAGCAATATTGAATCCCTTCTATGGTGGGCTAATGCTGGCAGAAGAGCCTGACCACACCGCTCCTTCTGCTATGATCCAAGCCATCAAGCTGTCCCAGATGACTTCAATGCTTGCAGATAACAGCCGATGCTCCAAGTATGCTAAAGCCATTGAGTACGCAATGAACAAGTCCCCTGCCAGTCGAGTGCTCGACATTGGCACTGGAACCGGTCTCCTAGCCATGATTGCAGCTCGTTCCGGAGCTTCTCACGTCGATGCAGTAGAAATGTTTCAACCACTGGCTCATCTTGCCTCACAGATAATTGCAACAAACAAACTTGACGAATACATCACTGTTCACCCTGTAAAGTCCACATCTCTCAGTCTGAAAGCGGAAGGTGCACCATCCCCTGAAATGGCAATGGACAGACGCGCAGATATTCTGGTAACTGAAATTTTCGATAGTATGATGCTGGGTGAGGCATGTCTCCCTGTGATTGCAGATGCACACACTCGTCTCCTTGGGGACAACGCTGTTGTCATTCCAGCAAAGGCTTCGCTTTATGGTATCGTTTGCTCCAGCGAGCTATTTCGTGATTTCCATGATCTGGGTGCCAATTTCCCTTTCTATCGAAGCGAGTGTGCAGAATCGTGTACCGGTGGTGTTCGAGGCATGCCCATTCATATGGACAGCTTGACGAAAGAAAAGGACTATGTGTTTGTAACAGATAAGTTCCTCGTATTTGACCTTGACTTTTCATCTGTTGGTATAGAAGAGAGTATGAATTCTATCATACACCGCACGATTCCGCGAACTAGAGGTGGTGTTCCGAATGCTGTTATCACATGGTGGGAACTAGATCTGTTGGGGAATGGTCAAATTATATACTCTACGGAACCGGGTGTGGAAAACTGGCAAGATCATTGGCTTCCAGTCTGTTATCCATTACCGTCGCGGAACAGTGAAGTTACTTGGGGTGTTGAGAGCCCAATCACGCTATCGATGGGTCACGATGAGATGTCGGTATGGTTTGCACTAGGCGATAATATATCGAGACCACCTACTTGTAGGTGCGGTTTCCATGTTCTTGCTGGTGGGGCTCAGAGGATTTATGAGCTGGGGAACAGTAATCGGCTTGAGTCGATCTCGTTACGAATAAGAAGTGCAATCAATACATCTCCGATCTTCAACGACGCATCATTCACTGGACCTATTCGATGCATTGACGTCAGCGATGGTAGCTTATGCTCTCTTCTCGCAGCTAGCTCGCTTGCTGGAAAGGATCTGGATATTGTTTCAATTGAGGAGGACAGTGAAATTTCTGCGTTTCTATATGGGCAAATCACGCGGAAACTGGGTAAGGAAGACACAATACGGATCGTTAATGAACCACTCTCTGCGCTTGTTGAACGGGAAACTGCGCTGGATGAAACAAGTAGGCAATGCTATCATGTGCTGTTATCAGAGCCTTACACACGTGCAACGGCCGGATATCCGCTAGCGACCTTGGCGAATTTAATTGTCCAGCGTAATGCGTTATCCGACTTGTTAGCGAAGGAATTTGTTATCGTGCCGCGAATCGCAAGGATCATGGCACAAGTTGTTCAATTTCCCGCAGATACACTGCAAAATTCCTTTGCCCGAATAGATACTGTTCAAGGATTGGATCATTCCTGCTTTGCCGAGTTGTACACTGATACTGAACCGGACACGAGGCTTCCTATGCCGTTATGGCAGTACAACGCTAAAGAGATCAGCGAAAAGACTTGTCTACAAACAGTAGACTTGCACACGATTGCAGATATAATGAATCCGACGGAAACTAGCATAAAAATTGAACCAAGTGTTTCCGCGGAAGCTGTAGCCATTTGGGTGGAATACGACGGCGAGGATGAACGGCACCTGCGCCGTTGTGTAGAAGTGATATATCTTCAAGCGGAAACGAAACGTGCAATAGAACTTTCGGGTTCAATTGTGCTTGATTGCGTTTTCAGCAATACGGCCGCATGGGTAGTCTCAGCACAAGCAGGAGAAGAATAAGAATAGAGTCAAGGTTGTTCATCGTTTTGTTTCGGTTGCCTAATGAGCGGCTCAACATATGACACTGAGCTGGGTGGGTTCAAACTATTGTCAGGGAGAAATCTCGAGGTGCCGCCTGCGCGAAGCCCCGTTTGTTCTCCACCAGTATACATAAGACGGATGCCCACGCCGAGTCCAACGGCGGTTGGAAGTACAACCGCCCCCATAATGCCCCACAGGTCGGACCAATCTCCAGCACGACTGTGATAATAGGTGCGCATGGAAGACGGCTCGTACAAGGGAGGACAAGAGTGGGATAGAATTGCTTGGTACGATTCTTGGATTGCGGCAAATGTAGCACTGTCGCCACCCTTGTCTGGGTGGTATTTTAGCGCTGCTGCGCGATATGCACTAGCTAGTTCCTCCTTGGAAGCGCCGGAGCGCAGTCCGAGCCGGGCATAATGATGGCCTAGAGTGCGCATGAGTGACAAAGTGCTAGAAGTCTGCTCGGATATCGCACGGAGGGGATGCAGCGGGTGAGTGGGAGGTGAAGTGGAATGAGCAGGACCGCACGGGATGTTCTAAAGTAAATTATTTGCGCCGGATCCACGTGTAGTATGTGTGAAGAATGACTGTCCATCCATCAGAGAATGTGCGGTTTGCTTATAATAGGTGGAGAGGATGTGCGTGATGTATCGGGAAGATGCTTCTTGGTACCGGCTGCTAAACCAACAAAATTTAGTCAAAGGAGTGAAGCCCGTGAAAAGGATGAGTGAACGTAACTGATATCGCGGGACGTGTTCCGACCGAGTTCAGTTTACCAACCAATTCTATACAATAACACGTGTAAGGAATAGTACTAGTACATTTGGCGCCAAAAAACCTGGTACTAAAATACAATCCATAGTGAAGGTCGCATCCCGACAACCATCGCTGCCCGGAACTATCCAATGCCGCCATGCCACAATCCACTCCATCACTCAATTTCGCCCTAACAATCTCCCCTCTCCAACTGGATGCTGCATCACGCCCCATAAATCTCTCTCAATCGCTATCCATTCCGAAAGTGGCTGGTCGCTCGCAGCGCCCAACACCCTGCGTCAAGCTCTCCAATTACGTACATCCAGACGACAAACCGCCGTCCCCAGTTCGCGCCCCAACTCCTCCACCAGACGATGGCCTTCACTATGAATCCAGGGGCAGAAGGGTTCGTCAGCCAAAGAGCCGAATTGCACGACCCCGAGACGCCATGCCGGGTTTCAAACGGCGACGACACGCCAAACCATCGGGACGCCGCTCTGGAAGATTTTCAGCACAGCAGAAAAATGGTACTGCCACTGTTGGTAAGAACTACCTCAATCGAGGCTCCTCCGCCGCTACATATTATGGAGATGTCACTCAACATGATGAAGCTGTAACTGCAAAGCAGCATCCCATCCCCAATGGTTCGTCAGAAGCCGCCGAAGATCCAGCCGATGCTACCCTGGCTTATGCACCGCTGTGTCAGCTCCATTCTATGCGATGTGCGCGCTTCGTTTGCAAAAAACGCAATGCGAACAAAGGTCGCGCTTTCTTCAAATGTGCACACCCGCGGCCTTATGAACGTTGCCGTTTCTTCAAATGGGCTGATGAATGTGATCCGCCCAACAGCCAAGGAGAGGAGAACAATGATAATCCCAACGCGTCTCGGCCTTCTGTCTCTTCGCCGACGCATTCTGCCTGTGAAAGTGACGATGGGGTTTAGTTGATGTTCATTCCTATGACTGGATATATCATTCAATTCGGAACAATGTTTCCTCAGAAATACCGAAGCAAGCGGTTGTACTGAACATAAGATTCTCTTTCGTGTTGATTATACAGGGCCTTTTTGATTTTGGGTACAAGGGTGCATTGCAAGTATTGGACACGCTCCCCACATTTCTCATGTCTCTCGGAGTCTGACAACGAAGGGGAAGGAATTGCACAGTGCTTTTCTGGTCAAAAAACCATCGCAATTGAAGAGAGGCAACGTGATGAACAATACTTGCGGCCAAGCAGTTCTAAAGACATTGGCAAGGGCTGAATCTTTAGTATGAAACCTTCCATGGGATCATGCCAAAGCGATGTGCATCGAAACAGCGCATGGATACAAGATTAATGCGAGCTCCCCATGGAAAAATTTTTATTTGACTAAGCATGAATAGATCCTATTATCTAAATCGATCTCGTCTTGTCTTGTACATTAAAGATCTTCAGCACAAATTTAAACCCCTGGCGATCAGTTTGCAATAAGTCTCCTGTTTGGGAATAGCTAATCAATGGCGTCACTGCGTGCATCACCAAATGTCTCAAGACAATATCTCAAACGAGCAAAGGAAGTCCTGACTTCTTCATTTGACTACATTCTTCCAGCTGACCGCATTGCTTCCCGACCTCTTCTGGATCGGAGCAGCTCAAAGCTTCTCGTCGTTCGAGGCAGTGCAAATGCTATCGAAGACAGAAAGTTCACCGATCTACCAACACTGCTACCACCTGGTTGCATGATTGTAATGAATTCAAGCAAAGTAATCCCCGCTAGAATTCCAATGCAGAAAGCCAGCGGTGGTAGAGCAGAACTGATGCTGCTTTCCCCGGTAGATGTAACAGAGCCATCACGATTGCTCGGAAGTGAAGGTTGGCAGCACAATTGGAAGTGCTATTTGGGAGGGCGCCGAATACGCGTGGGTGACGAGTTGAGGGTATCTCTTCCTCAGTCAGGTCAAGGCCTAGAGCTTCTTGCCACGGTTCTGGATAAATCAGCCCAATCTGCTGTAGTTTCCTTTCGTCTTGGGACGGAAACTACCGAACTACGCGGAGGCGTCATTGACCTTTCTACTGAAAATGTACCTCTAGCGAAGCAAGGATCTATTACATTTGGCGACGCATTAGAACTCGCAGGTCGCATTCCTCTTCCCCCATATATTAAGCGGAAAGCAGACGTCACTGATGAAGTACAATACCAGACTGTGTATGCAGATGTTGAAGGTTCTGTTGCTGCTCCTACGGCAGGATTACATATGACGGAAGACGTGCTAAACATGCTTGGTAAGAGAGGAATCGATATTGCCCAGGTTACTTTGCATGTTAGTGCAGGAACATTTGCTCAAGTAGATGGGGAGAGAATAGAGTCCCACTCGATGCACGAAGAAAGAATAGGTGTATCCAGACACACTCTTGAGAAATTAGTGAAACACACCAGGAAGCGAAGCCCAATTGTAGCTTTGGTAAGCCGCAGACACGACTGTTCAATAGTGCCATTACAGATCCTCCTTCCATTCATCTGACCTGACTCTTCATCTTTGTGATTTACTGTGTTTTTCCACATAGGGAACTACATCTGTTCGAACACTTGAGTCCTTGTACTGGTTTGGAGTCCGCATATTACGTAATGATTCGAAGGATTTCAAGTCACTCAGAATAGGTCAATGGGAACCCTATGAACAACTGGACATCCTCAGTGAATCAAACTTACCCACAACTAATGAGGCTTACGAAGCCGTCTTGAAGTGGACAACCGAATCAGGGCGGCCCATATTTGGCGAGACAAAGCTACTGATTGTCCCCGGCTATCCTTTCAAAGCGTACGTTTCAAGAAAATGTATTCGTCAGATTACTGCGTTTACGTTCGTTATACTAACTCCCTCCTATCACTCATGGATCCGTTCATGTTTATTGACCTGTAGTGTTGACGCTATTGTCACCAACTTTCACCAACCGAAGTCCACGTTGCTGATGCTAGTATCAGCTTTTCTTGGGGGCTCCCCAGAAGAGCTGTTCCAAGTCTATTACCATGCCCTCGCATCCAACTACCGATTTCTCAGTTATGGTGACAGCTCGATCTACGCTCATCCAGGCTTCTTAATGACAAAAATGAAGGAATGATATTCCACAAATCTAAGAATGGCTTCTAGCTGAGCTAGTAAAAGGTATGAAGCTAGCATCGGATAAGCAACTGCGCGAGACAGGTTATACCAACCTCATCGATCTAGGAGTTCGCCGTATTGTTAGCTGAATTTTTCCTCCCCTTTTTCCTCTTCTTCTTTGAGCCAGTTCCAGGTTCATTGGGCGAAGCTTTCGGCTCGGGCGGCTCAGAATTTTTCGCTTTTGGCGAAGAATCCTTAGCGGTAGGGACGGACTCTTTTGCGGTTGGCGAGGATGCTTTTGCTGCAGGTGGTTTTGCTGCAGGTGAAGAAGGCTTTGCGTCAGGAGACGAAGCATTATCCTTCATCGTCTCATCTTCGGCCTTTCCGTTGGCTTTAGGTTCGTTCGCCTTTTTCGCATCCCGCTTAGCCTCCGTTTTGTTCACTTTCTGAGATGATTTTGCGGCGGCCGGAGTACCCGGTCGCCCACGTACCTTAGAACGTTTCACCGTGGGGGGCGTCGGGCCATCTGTTTCTGCAATAGAAACTTTCCGCTTACGGCCACGCTTCCCATTTGCAGTTGTTGGAGTAACCTCGGATTCTGTGACAGCTTTGTTCACATCCTCTTTTTCTTCAGCTATCTTCTTCGTATCCGTCCCCTTCGTAGCACTATCTTCCTCACTGTCACTTTCGTCCTCCTCCTCTTTAGGGAGAGGCTGGTCTTTCTTCACTTCTTTCTTTGCTTGTTTCTTCCCGTCTTTCTGTTCTTTCACGTCCTTTTTAGGAGTTTTTTTCTGTTCCTTCTTGGCAACCTCCTTCTTCGGGGCATCCTTTTTAGTAGCTTCCTTTTTGGGGGCTTCCTTCTTTGCAGCTTCTTTTTTGGCAACCTCCTTCTTCGCGGCTTCCCTCTTGGTAGCTTCATTCTTCTGTGGTTTGACAGAATCCTCTTCCTCTCCACCTGCCTTAGAAGCTTTTGGCTTGTCCGCATGTCTTCCATTAGGCGTTCTTTCTTTCTTATCTTTCTTCTTCTTGGGGGCTGGAGATTTGACTGATTTCTTCTCGGCTGCATCATCTTCCTCATCGTCAACCTCTGTAATAATAGGGGGATCATCATCGACGAGGAGTCTTGGCTCATTCTCTTCAGAGTCGTCAGAATCATCGGACATATCCATATCCATACCTTGGTCGTCGTACACACCAATGAGGTTCTCGCCATCGTCATCTGAATCATCGACTTCATTTTCAAAAGAGAAATTACCAACAAGGTGGACAACATTCTTTCCGGTGACTTCAAAAGAGACGCTTTCTTCGCCAATAAAACTGACATCAAGGACGGTGGTTTCCATTTTTCCAGCTGTGAGGGCAGCAAGCGCAAAGGTCTTGTCAGAGTCGCGAATGCTAGCAGTTACCACAGAGCGGCCATTCTTATCAGCAAGTTGTGCACCATAGGAGACCATGGTGACGTGCAATGTTTCGCCATCCAATAAATCCAACTGAGCAGGATCTCCCGGCTTGAGGGTAATTCCCCAGAAAGCAACCTTATCCATTGCAGGCTAGAGGAAAGGTAGAGGCGAAAAATGTCTCAACAGACAGTCGAATAGGATCAGGAATGTTCGGCTGGCGGACGGAGATGGTGGTTCGGGAGGCGGCCGACGTTTGGTATTTAACAGGATACGAACAATTTAAAACCGACCTGAAGCAGCTTTTTGGCTCATCACACGGATCGGCGCCAAATTCATTCCCTTATTTTTTTCTAATTTTTCGCTAATTTTTCCACAATTACCTTGAAAGTAATTAATTTGCTACGGTAACCAATCAGCGGCAGATCCGCCGGCGGTGGCACAACTACCAAACTACGTAACTCGTCTCGCTACCGGCTCCAACGTCCAGTTACGATTTTTCTCTCGGTTCTTTCTTCAGGCGATGGGCAGGCAACGAAAACTTTACGCACCGTACCGCTCCCTCGGCTTGGTATGCGATGGTGCACAGGGTAGTTCCTGTGCACCAATTCTTCATCGCCAAGGTACAGCGTCTTTTCTGACTGCACCCGTCGATGGTGCCAGAACTCTTCATTTATATGACACGGACCTACACCTCAAAGGTGTATCCAAACCGATGCCCAGACAATGGACTGCTGATGCTGACGAGCCGCGCATCTCTGCAATAGCTGCCATATATGAATCCACATTTGTGGCAGTGGGCGCCAAAATCGGTGTCTTTCTCCGTCTCAAGCCGCACACCTTATGGGTTGCCCATGATGAACCTATCTCTTTTATGCAAATCGTGGGTGATATTCTCATTTCTGTATCAGAGAAAGATGGTCGCCTTGTTGTTTGGAGGTTGCCGCCTAGCCCTCGGGACGAACCGTTGAAGAAAGGTGTGGTCATCACAGACATTATACTCCCACCCAAATTCGTTCCGACTTGCATTGCACATCCTCAGACTTACGTCAATAAGGTACTACTAGGCAGCAAAGATGGTCGTTGTCTACTATTGAATATTCGAAGCAAATCAATTATATGCCAATTCAAGGGGTTCGCGTCGCGAATTACTGTGTTGGAGCCATCCCCAGCCCTTGATGTTGTCGCAGTTGGCACAGAAAATGGTCTCGTTCATCTCCATAATTTCCGGATGGATGAGACAATCGTTGCATTTCGCCCTTATTCAGAGGATAATGATACTAAAATTATCAAGTCTCAGCGTGCTATATCGACAATATCATTCCGATCTGATGGCAATCAAAGTATGGTAGTTGGCGACAGAGCAGGCAATCTTATCGTTTGGGATTTGATCGAAAAGAGAGTACGATCTGAAGTTCATGGTGTTCACCTGGGTGGTGCAGCTCTCAGTCAGTTTCTTCCTGGCGAACCGATTCTCATCACTGCCGGGTATGGCGACAATTCGGTCAAGGTTCACATCTTCGATGACGCTAATGGTAATGCACGTATTCTTAGGTCCAGAGAGGGCCACTACTTGCCACCTACATTAGTAAGATTCTGCGGATATGATGGAACCATGATGGTCTCTGCAGGTCTTGACCGTGAGCTTCGATTGGTTTCCATTGTTCAGGAGTCTAGAAACCGCTCATTTGCGCAACCTAAGGTGGAGACTAGAGGACCACGTTCCAAAAAGCGGCGCAGAGCAGAATCGCACGTCGAAGCTGGGGATCAACGAGCAGATCTCTCTAAGAAGCTCCTTCCTATTGTTGCCCTTGCCTCTAGTAATTTGCGACAGAGGGATCATGACTTTTCAAACATTGTCACCGTCCATGCCGATACGATTGAGGCATATACATGGCGGCTACGAAATGGTGCCATGCACCAAAGTGTTCTGGCCCCACCTGTTGGTCCCAGGAAGCATGCATTGACATTCAAGAAGGGATCGCAGAAAAAGCGGAAGGGCTTTACTGATCATGATATGGTTGCTGAGGACAGGTGTGCAACATCTGTTGTCATTTCCCCATGTGGCAATTATGCAATTGTGGCGAGTAGGGACGGAAGAATACATTCATACAATCTTCAGAGTGGTCTTCATCAAGGGGTGTACAAAGATGCAAGTTTACTCACTCAAAATGGAGCAGAAGATGCACAAAATAACGGCATGGGTGTTTGGGGACGTGCACATGACTGTCCTATTGTTGATCTGACTGTGGATGGCTGTGGAGATATTTTAGTATCGGGCGGTGCTAAAGACCGATTGCTGAAGTTCTGGGTCTTTCACACAAGGGAGCTAAAAGATTCAGTAGTTGAAGTGCCCTCCATTATTACTCAGATGAAATGGTGCAGGACTTCTGACTTGCTTGCTGTAGCTTCTGAGAACTTTTCGATATATGTATACGATGCTTCTACCAGAAAGCTTGCACGACACTTCACGGGTCATACTGGTCCGATAGCTGACCTATGCTTTGATCCGCAAGGACGTCGTATAATATCAGCATCTATGGACAGTACCATCAAGACATGGGATTTGCCGTCGGGAAGGACTCTAGACACCCTAGTCTGTCTTGACACACCCACCAGTGTTGCAGTAGCACCAAGTGGAGAGTATTTGGCCTCGACTCATGTCAATAGACTGGGCATTTCGCTCTGGATTGACAAATCAAAATACCAGCCCTTGCAGCTTTCCGGCAAAACCTCAAGTGAAATCAAGGATGAGTTGGGTTCCAATATATTGGATGATTTCAGTGATGACGAGGACGATACCGAGGATGGATCTGATGATGATTCTGAGGGCTCCTCCATCACTGAGGACGAAGCAAAAGATAGAGAATCTGGTGATGGAGTGCCTCTCCCGCTGTCAAGTCACATTGCTACGCTCAGTTCGAAGCCCCTGACAGACTGGACAACTTTGAGTAACTTACAAGCAATTAAGGAAAGAAACAAACCGATTGAAGGTCCGAAGAAACCAAAGGATGCGCCATTTTTCTTACCGACTGTCAAAGGGATACATATGGAGTTTGACGTGGAGGATGCTGAGGAAGAAGAAAAAATCAAGCAAACAGGCCATGGTAGAATCCATAACCCTGGGAAACCTTTGAATGATGACGATTATTGGATTAACAGTCAATTTGGGCGTCTAGTCGCAAGAGAGCAATATGAAGATGCACGGTTGTTACTCTCAAAGATTGGTGCGTCCGGAGTAGATATGGAGCTACGGTCACTGGAAGGCAGTCGGGCTCGCAAGAACGCAGCGATCTACTTCAAAGAGCGGTTGAGATCCCCTCAAGAATTTGAGATCACTCAGGCGCATCTTGCTGTGTTCCTAGCTGCGCATGGGACGAGTTTGGCGATGGATGAGGGAGGAGTCGACTTGATTCGTGAGCTGAACGCCTCGCAACAAGATGCCTGGCAGGACTTACGCACGAAGTTTGAATCTGTGATAACACTTTCAGCTCACTTCTCAGGTCAGGTATAGCGTTAAATAGGATATGTGTAGCACAAAGATGTACATTTAAAAAAGCGCCCAGAGTTATTCCAACATTTGTTTCATCGAGACATCACAAACGAATTCGACAGGTCTACTGCGGATATTTACTTCAAGGCACTTTTGTGCAGAAACATCAGTAATACAACCTAAAAGGAGACACCTTGATTGTAATGTTCAATGGTTAAAATGCGATTGATCCCCGTGTCACTTTAACAACGAACATCAATGCTTTCTCTTTGGCGGACCAGCTCCTAGCTTTCGGCCACTAATACGAGATCGTCGTTTTTGGCGGAAATCGGCTCGCATCAATTCTCTAATCCCTTCCGGCTTGCACCATTGTGTTTCAAGATCATCCATACTTACATTTCCACGACAAAATTGGCGTGCAATCAGCAATATCGCTTCCGAATTTCCATCAATGTCTTCAGGGATATCAAAGGACTGATCGTTTTGTACACCTCCGTTCCTATCGTTCTGGTACGTATTTTGCTGTTTTTGATTCGATGGCATTCTATAATCTGCCCATTCATGCTTGTTACCATTCTCGATAGCATGCACTCCACGCTCGTGTTCCCATTCTTCGGTTTTAGTGCGATTTGCACCTTCTACTTCCATGGTATTCCTACTTGCTGGATCTTCTTTCTCCCCATCACCTATCAATTCAGCATGGACAGGGTCTTCTTCTTCGAAAGGTGGTTCATCTGCTGTTCCCAGCAGTGAAAACGGAGCATGATCTTCTTTCTTATGTGGATCTTCCTGCTCGCTTTTATCATCAACTTTTGGGCTTGCTCCGAAGCTGAACAGGTGGCGGAAAGAGGTTGTTCTGTCGACAGGTTCTGAGCTGGGCTTAGAGTCATCTTCAGGAGACAATTTTGGCTCCGTTTCCGCATTTCTCAATCTCTTCTTACCATGTGATTTCTTTTTGTCTGTGGACATTTTGCTTTGCTTTTCTTTCTTCGTTCCCGAGGAATTTGAATTCGATTTGACGTGAATCCTCACATCCTGTGTTTCTGCATCCTCATCGCCCATATTGCTTCCAGACTTTGCTTGCTCTAAGACTTTTGCAGACCGAGACGAGTTTTGTCTAATCCCAAGGCAAGTTCTTGAGGAAAGGTCTAAGCTAATCCTTGGACGCCACAGCTCTACTTCAGACCCGAAACAGGGAACAGAAAATAAGGAGAATTTAAAAGGAAATTAATGACACGTGGAGAAACTGACGCAGTTATCAAACTGAAGGCGGCGGCGTAGCCGGAAGCTGCTTCGGCTATCCTCTGTGCCGGACTGGCCATCAGCAGCTATCTTTTTACAACTTTCGGCTTTACCATCATTCCTAACAATTTTCAAACCGCGGGTTGGGTCGCATCTTTCAGTGATCTGGCAACATGGTGAAAGCTTATCTCAAATATGAACAAGTAACCGCTTTCGGGGTCATCGCAAGCCATACAGCCGCTGTTGTTCCAGTTCCAAATGCTGCTGGGGTTCCATTAGTGGCTTCTGCAGCTGTAGATGCGGTACTAATATGGAATATGCGCAAGGGGGAAACAACAGCCCGTCTCGGAAATTTATCAACTAGAAAGGCGGGTGCTGTAACTGCGATTGCGGTGGCGAATAGCGGGGACACAGTAGCAGCTGGTTACTCTGACGGGTCTGTTCGATTATGGGATCTCACGAACAGCAAGCCTGCTCACAGTGTCGATGGAGCGTTTGAAGACATAGAACCTATTATTACTTTCAATGGTCATCGATCTGGAATATCCTCCATAGCTTTTGAAAAGGAGGATGCCTCACGTGATGGTTCAAAGAAGAAGAAATCAATTCTGAGACCAACTCGACTAGTCACAGGGTCCAACGATGGTGATGTCATTTTGTGGAACTCTCTTGAGGAAGCAGGGATTTTCCGACTTGCAGCACATAATGATGCAGTAACTTCTATCCTTCTTTTCAAGCGTGCGAATATGACTTATCTCGCTTCTTCTTCAAAAGATGGGACGATTAAGGTTTACGATGTGGCGACTCAGCATTGTGTCCAAACAATCGTCGGACACAGAGCTGAAGTTTGGGCGATGGAGATGGATCCTAGCAACTCAATTTTGGTTACAGGTAGTGCAGATGCAGAGCTCCGGGCTTTCATGGTTGTAGACCCTGATCAATTGGAATCAAAGAATCAACAGACGAAAATTGTCGACGACATCCTGTCTTTTCAGAAGGAAACAGTGTTCAAGGCAATTGGCTCGGTTCAACGCTACACAGCTGCAGCTCGTGTAAGTTCTATTGACATGATTTCGCAGAATGGAGAAACCTTTACTATAGTGGCTGGTGCGGATAAGACAGCAGAAATATTCAGACTACGATCAGCAGCTGATGCAGCACATCACAAGAAACGGAGAAGCAAGAGGATTCTTGCCAAAATTGAGAGAGAGGAGAAAAACGTTGGAGAAGACGAGGGTCTAGACGACGCCAAAGTTCAGGAGAACATCAAAGCGCGATCTTCAGAAGCAGAAGTTGCCCTGGAGGCGAAGGACTATCTCATAACAACTCGACAACTACGTATGCCGACAAAGCTGAGAAGTATGAGCTTTCTTCTAGAAAACGCTCGAATTCCTGCTTCCAAGTCTGTTGGAATTGAGCTGCAATTTGTCGTACAATTCAACAATAACGCTCTGGAAATTCACAAAGCACCGATCATCGGCAAGAAAAATAAGAAGCGAAAGAAATCAGGTGAAGACAGTGAATCAGACGAAGAAGATGAGGATAGACAAGCCATTCAAAAGCTCGTTACATTAGATTTTGCAGGTCATCGAGGTGATGTTCGTTCCATATCACTCTCACCAGATGATACTTCTCTTCTATCGACAAGTCGAAATGTCTTGAAGTTGTGGAATATTGCCACACAAAAATGCATACGGACAATGGAAATGCCCGGTTATGGTCTGAGCACCTCGTTTCTTGGTGCAGATGCCCGTATTGGTGCAGTTGGTACGAAAGAAGGGTCAGTATCGGTGTATGACCTGGGATCAGGATCTCTAATAACTACTGAGGAGAATGCACACAAAGGACCAGTGTGGAGTATGTGCCTCGATAGTCACATCTACGATGCAAATTGTTTCATTACTGGAGGAGCAGACAAAAGAGTTTGTTTCTGGGGATTTGAAGACGTATTGGTCGGTAGCTCTGGCAAGCTGAAACTTTTGCGCACTCTAGAAATGCCGGATGAAGTGTTGTGTGTCCGTGTTGCATATGGGCGTGACCGACCAATACTTCTTGTCGCTATGATGGACTCCACTGTTCGGGCATTTTTCCTCGACACACTGGATCCATATCTGAGCTTTTATGGGCATCGACTTCCAGTGATGTCGATGGACGTATCTACTGATGGATTGATGCTTGTAACTGGTTCAGCTGACAAGACCATGAAACTGTGGGGAATGGATTTTGGAGACTGTCGTCGAAGCCTTCGAGCTCATGACGACTCTGTGCTATCTGTGGCGTTCCAGCCTAAGACACATTACATATTCTCTGGATCTCGGGATGGCACATTGAAATATTGGGATGGAGACAAATTTGAATTCATTGCAGCGTTGGATGGGCAACGAGGTGAGCTATGGTCACTTGTGGTCAGTGACGATGGAGAGCTTGTAGCGAGTGCTAGTTACGACCGTATGATGCGGGTATGGCGGCGTACAGATGAACCCGTGTTTCTGGAGGAAGAGCTCGACAAACGGATGGATGAAATGTTTGAGTCAACGCTCATAGATGAAGATTTACGTGAAGCGTCAAAGGCGCGAAGCAAGGTTGTGGGTTTCATGGAAGACAATTCGAAAGGAGAAGCAACAACTGCTGGAAAGCGATCTCTAGAAACCGTTAAAGGTGGTGAACGATTGCTGGAGGCGTTGAAGTTGTGTGAAGAGGAACAAGATAGGCTTGATGGTGGTGGCGAAGATGGACCGAATCCGATGATGCTAGGAATGTCTCCCGAAGCTTACATGCTTAGAACGTTGGAGGGTATCAAGGCTCCTGATCTAGAGGAAGCGTTGCACATGCTGCCCTTGGACGCCGCGATGCGGATGCTGGAATATTGCAATAGACTGCTCGGAGCAGGCAAGTCGACACGGTTGTCAGGTGAAATGCTTGCCCGAGCAAGCCTATATTTGATCAAACTGCATCATAGTCAGATTGTTGGAGGCTCTGCGAGCCGCAAGCTGATATCAGAGCTTCGGGAACGACTGGATGAGCAGTTGGTTACAGTTCGACAGAGGATGGGATTCAACATGGCTGCACTGAATTTCTGGCAAACAGAACTTGCGGATAGAGATGACAGACCATTCCGAGACGCAGAAGCGCGTGCATTTAATTTACAGAAGCGGAAAGTACGCCGAGTTGCATCTCTAAGTGTGAAGTAAATATATAGAGTTTGCTTGTAGTTTAATCATATCTTCTCGGCCTGACTCTTCATCATGAGTAAGCTCTCCCTTGTATTTTCAATGAGCGTATCGATTGTAAGACCATATTGTTTCAATTTCAACTGATACTGATTGATGAACATCTGTGTTGAAAAGTCCTCACTGAGCTTCAGGCGAGTCATGAAGACAGCGTAGCGGTCAAGAACATCTAATGCGGAGTCGACATATATAATTTTGCCTTCTCTATCAAATGTCTGGTAGCGCTGGCCAAGCTCGGCTAACTGAGAATAATCTCGCTCAAGATTTTTCATCTCTTCCCGGACAATCTCCGACTTCATGAGTTTGCTTTCCGAAAAGTCGGGAAAGAAGGGGCCGAGCATGCGGGGTGTGCAGCGCTTGGGCGGAACCGACGGAAGTGTGGGTTTTTGTGACCGCATGCGATGAGTGATGGCGGCTGGACGGTGCGAAAACAGCGGCGCCGGTGACACGAAACAGGAAATTTTACGCATCGTGAATAGGTCGAAGTTTTGAGTTTGCAGAGAAATGAGAAGCAGGGCGGTAGCGATGGTTGCAGATACAACAGGATGTGATGGCATTAGGGAGATGCAGGTGTGGTTGGGCAGATATAGATTTTTCAGCATTTTTTTTTAAATTACGATCGTGGATGGAACCTGTGCGACATGTGAACTGCAATCATGAGCGATGTCACGGCATTAGAAAGCAGTTTGAATAAAGCGCTTCGAACCGGCGATCTGAATGCCGTTGAGAACGCTTTATCGGCAATACAAACGCATCAGAATGTATCTCTTGGCGCAGTGATTAATGAGCATCGCACGCGTGCAGAGGAAACAGCGTTGCACCACGTTTTAACACATCACAACAAGCCTTTGCCTATAATCGAATACTTGCTTCAACATGGCGCCGATGCGAATGCACGTTCACTACGCACATTTTCGGCGCCACTGCACGAGGCTGCACGAGTGGATGCGGCGAGATGTGCAGAGCGATTGATCGCGCACGGAGCAGTGATTGACGCGCGCAAACGTGGAGATTATACGCCGTTAATGATAGCAAGCGCGGGCGGAAACGAAAGCGTAGTGCGTGTTTTATTGCGCAACGGCGCCAATATATGTGCCAGAAATCGATTGCAGGAGTGTGCATTGCATCTGGCAGCCAGATGCAGTGACGTGCGCGTCATGCAGTTACTGCTTGCGAGCGGGGCGGACGTCGATGCCGTGTCGAGGAACGGAAGATCCGCTATGCATTATGCGGCGGCGGTGGGCAATTTAGAAGGAGTGAACGTGCTGCTTTCTGGCGGCGCAACGTGTGCAATGAGGGATCGCGGAGGGATGACAGCGGCACATGTGGCGGCCGAAAAGGGGCTTCTAGATGTGTTTGCGAGCGTGTTGGACGGAGAGGCTGTTTGGGAGGGAGATGTTGGCGGCCTGACTGTGCTACATCATGCGGTTATTTCGGGGATGACATCTGCGGTTGCTGGCGTGTTGAAGGAGATTAGCGATAGGCCGTTTGAATGGCAGATGCGATTCAAGGAGAAAAGGGATTTGAGAAACAGAAATGCGGCACAATTGGCGCTTGAACGGGGATGCATGGAAATGCATCATTTTATCCTTTCAGGATGCACGTAACTCATTGGCCACTCTTTGTTGGACACGGTGCATTGCCAATGGCGCTTCTGTCATCCGGCGAGACCCCCCATATGACCACAAATCTCCCATCAACCATCCCGCTTGCATCAACTCCCCTGTCAATACCACTGAAAGCATTCCGTCCTACTCCTGCCAGTTTCCTTGAGCAGTCATGGCGTCTCTACCACCGCCATATCCATCTTCTAGCCCTCGCTCTCCACGTCCAGCCACCTCCCATTCCTCCACTCCAACTCACTCTCCCCCTCCGCAGGACCTCTCCTCAGCCGTCAATCGCATTCGTACCCTCGAAACTTACAATGCCGCTCATGTTTCTACTATACAATCCATGTCCGCCTTGTATCAATACCAGCAGCTTCAAGCCCGTATTGAACACCGCCGCAACCACCATTCAACCCCAGCCGATGGTGCATCTTCCTCCGACAACAACGAGCACATTCGTAGAGCAGATGAAGTCGCTGCAAAATGCGTTACTCTCCAAGCACAGCTCTCTCGTCAATATGCTCTCGTTCAACATCTCCGCATTACCAATGAATCCTTACGCGAGCAGACCAAATCTGCCAAACTCGAACAGCAAACCCTTCGCAAACTTGTCACACAACGCGACAAGCAGCTCCAGCAATTCCAGTCCCAACTTCGCGCATCACAGGCCGTAGCAGCAACCCAAACTTCGTCTTTGGCCCAAGTTCCACTTCTCCAATCTATCATCTCTGAACAGAAACGAATCATTCAAGAGCAAGATGTGGTTATGGAAGCATCAGCCCCCCTTTCCCCGGACCACTCTGCTCAACCGGCTGACTCACTTTCTGTTCCTAACCAATCGCATTCAGAGACAGCCCAACTGCGCATATCAAACGCTTTGCTCACTGAGAAGGATAAGACTATCACCGATCTCTCGGGACAGCTTTCTACGAACGCTAAAGAAAAACATCAGCTCAGTGTAGCTCTTCAGCAACTGCGAGCCCGTGAAGAAGCCCTTAATGCATCTTTACATGATGCACAGCAAGCCCTTGCTGCACAGAAACTGCTCTCAACTCCTATTGGCTCTCTAGAACCTGATCCAGATACAGATACTACCTTCGAGGAGGACCCCGAGACATCCCCGGATTATAAACCATTGTCAAATCAGATGATCGCTAAAGTCGAAGTGTTGCGAAAACTTAATGACTCTCTCGATATTGGACTACAAAATCCCATTTTGCCACCTGATGATGCATCCATACAATTACCAGAAACTATTGGACAATATCCAAATCCACCACGGTCTCCATCTGAGACCTCGGACGCTGTTTCAGATTCTTCCAAACATGCCGAATCACCCCGTCAAACTTCTCCTCGACAACTTGATTCCCAAGTGTTACCTCCAGTAGACAGTGATGCCCAACAATCTGTGACAATTCCACTGCAATCAGAACAACCTGACATCGCAGCCACCATCGAATCTGATGGTGCAGCTGGAGGAGAATCACCTCTTCCAGCAGCTGTTGACATTGTCGAAGCTACTGTGACCTTACCACCTTTAGAACCTTCCTCATCTCAGCTTGATCTATCTACTGAGGTTGAGTCAGAAAGTGACACTCAACAGTCACCTTCCGACTCGCCAATTGATTCAAATGTCGTACTTTTGCGCCGGGCCCTAGAGATGGCTCGCAATGACCAAAAGAGCAAAGAGAGAGAGCTTGCCTCAGCTCAGAGCCAAGTATCAATGCTCCAGAAGACCTGCTGGCAGCTCCGTTCTGAACTGAATTCCAGTGCCGAGAATTGTCGAAACCTCGAACGTCGTGTGCACGATGATTTGGAACCTGCTCTGAAAAAGGCCCTGACCGATGTTAAAGAGAAAGTCGCACTTGTTGAGACAGGGAAAAGACAACTTTCAGAACACACAGAGTTATCTGAAAAGAACTGTAAAACGTTGGAAACAGATCTGCAAAATACTATGGCGAGACTCGAAGTTGCCCTTGCTAGTCTGGAAGATACTCAGAGTAGATTATCAACATCAGAACAGCGCAACGCAGATGCCGAAGAACAAATATCGATTCTAGTGGCAGAGAAGAAAGAATTACTTGAGAAGTATGAGGCTGTTGCAACCGAGCATGAGCATACAAAGCAGTCTCTTGTGGCCTTGCAAAAGCGGTTCACAGACATCGAAATGGAAATGGCTAAACATGAACAGATTGCCGCGGATGCGATTCGAGAAAAGCAGCAGCTTGATAAATTACTAGTCCAGTGTCGTGACCGACAGGATACTGCTGAAAAACGAGCTACAAGAAGAGAATTAATGCTGCGTGAACATGTAATTCGCAATAGCGAACTGAAGAGGGAATGCAGTGTAGCTTTAGACCGATTAAGAGAGAAGTCGATCATCATCGAACGAAACGATAGAGAGCTCTCGCAGTTCAGACAAGTGCTAACGGTCCGCGATGAAGCCCTACAGGATCAAGCAAAGCTATCTTGCGAGCGAGAAAACCTTTTCAATTCTCTCTCGGCGGAACTCAAGAGTGCATTGGGACGAAAAGAAGACGATCTGAGAGAACAAAAAGAGGTTCTGAAAGAAACGAGACAACAAGTTGCGGTGCTTTCTCGAAATTTGTCAGATGCGAACGCAAAATTGGTAGGTTTACAGCACGAACTTGAGGTGTCGCATCGAAGTTGCAGAATGCATGAAGAAGAATTGAGAAGAAAGGATGCAAAGTTCTCAGAATCACAAGAAGAGATAACTCAATTGAGCGAGCAGCTTAAAACTGTTGATGAGAATCTTAGAGCCAAGGATGTGCAAATATCTTCGCAATTCGACTCGATTGTGGAGAGAGGCCAAAGACTCACATCTTTGGGAAATGAGAAGTCTCAAATTGAGGCATTGCTAGAATCGAAGCGTGATGAGATAAATAGGCAAGCGCAACAATATCAAGAAATGGAGTCGCAGTACGTAGCGAAATGCAGCGAATTGGATGAAGCTAAGTCACGTTGGTCTGAACTTGAGGTGGAACTCTCCATTAAAGGAGCTGAAATTGAATCTTTGAAGACCTCGTTGTCCAGTGTTCAGCAAGAATTAACGGTTTCAAGAGTGAGAATCACCGAAATGGAAAGGGAAATCGAGCAAAATGTTGTTGCAACTACCCGCCTGGATGGAGCACTTGCGAGTTCTAAGCACCAATACAAATCCCTGGAGTCGCACTTGGATGGCCAGGATACTGTTTTGAAAGAATATCGTGAAAAGGAAGAAGAGGTAGCAGCTAGGAATGAGGAGCTAAACATTTTACGAGAGCAACTAGCAGATTATGGTAGTCAATCTGCAGAGCTGAGAGCAGTACTTGCATCTCGAACTGAAGAAGTTGAACAACTCCGGGAAACCATTGCTGCATTGGAATCTACTAAGGCTGCGGTGACTGAAGACCTGGAAGAGACACAAAAAGCTCGTCTCTTAGGTGAAGAAGCATTAAAATCCGAAACTGAAAGGTTGGAATCATTGGAGAAGACATCAGCAGCAGAAATTACCGGTTTGAAGGATACGATCATTACTCTACAAAAAACACTTGATGCAACGGAAGTGGCTCTCTCTGCAGTGAAACAGAAAATTGTCCAAACCAGTACTGAAGAGAAATCAAAACAGCAGGAACTTCTCAGTTCGCAAAATAGAGGAGATCGGCTTCTCTCAAAGTTTATATCAACACAAAATGAACTACTTCACAAAACGAATGCATTGAGTGCTATAGACCATGAGCTCATTCAAGTGCGAGAAGCTCTGAAAGACCGCGAACTCCGTTTGAAACAACTGGAAGATGAATTGGCAAGGTCTCGAGAAACGCATTCTAGAGCGCGAGCAAGAGGTTTTGAATACGCAGGAGGAAGTCTGGATGGTTACCAGGGTGAAGGTATATCAGCGGTGACTCAGCTTGAAGCTAACGAGAGAGCTATAATGAACCTTCATAATTGGTGTTGTTTTATTAATGGCAAGCTGCATGGCGCTGAAGAAGCACTTTCTGAAAGGGAAGCAGATCTTGAAGTATCAGCTATTGCATTCAGGAAACTAGAAATGCGTAGTAGGAAGTTGAGCGGAACCATTGCAAAGAGACAAAAGCAACTGGCTGAAATGGATGCATCTCAAATTGTGGATGTATCAGAGCTTCGTGCGAAGATTCAAACATTGAAAGCGCGTGTTGAGACTGTGAACAATCAAATTGAAAGTACATTATATTCTACATCGCCGGTGGGAGGCAGTAGAAGTTCGTTCCTCGCTCTTTCACATGAACTAGATGGATGCAGTGAATTACTCAAGAGAAAGGAACTGGAACTGGTTGATAGTGAGGCCAGAAGAGTGCTTATCTTGAATATTGTCAAAGAGTATGAGCAGGAAATTCTGGCGATCAAGAAGACAATTGACTCTGCAAAGCAGGATTTTGAAAAGGTAGAGATGCACTTGAGTAGCGAAGTGAGTTCGCAAGACGGTTCTGGCAATTCTACAGTCATGGCAGTGTCTAAGGAGTCTGGGAATGCATATTTATTGTCCGAAGTGAAAAAGTTGGGGGCAGATCTGCTTGTTGCTAATGAAACTGTGAAAACCTGGGAGGCTAAAGTTGAAGAGTTGCAGCCATTGGCAGATTTAACTCTAGAAGCACAAATGTCATCAGAAATGCTGACATCACAATTGGCGCTTAAGGAGAAAGAAACGAGCCAGCAGATTGATTTGCTGAAGACGCAACTTGAAGATGCAATTAGAGAGCGAGACGCAGCAGAGAGGCGCTGTTCAGATGCGCTTTTTGACAAATCGGCAATACGAGCGACACTGCAAACTCATGAGCAAGCAACTTTGAACAACGATGGAGTATCGGCTGACAAAATGTGCACAGTTACGTTCACGTTGTCGGGTGTAGATGCTCCGGGTCCTGAGATAATAGTTTACATCATTGGTAGTGATGTGGCCCTTGGCCAATGGGATCCCTCTCATCGCCTTCCTTTGCGGGTTGTCAATGAGGGCCAAAGTGGTGCGATTAGAAAGTGCATAGTTACTTTGGCTAAGAACACGTCCTCTAATTACAAATACGTGGCTGATGGAGCGAACGGTGAAGTTGTGTGGGAGGGAGGGGGGAATCGATCACTGGAGCTGAAAGGGAATGCGCTACACATTACGAGTGACATTTGGAGAGCACCTGTTTAGAAGAATGAAAACCACTGATATGAATTCATTACACCCTGGACTAAATTTGATTTGCGATTTGCTAGAAAACCCACTGACACAATCGCTGCATCTTGAGACGGAGGATAGATAGATAAGTTACCTTGCTTCGAATGTTGCAAGATCGTTTCCAGATGGAAAAGGTAAAAACTATCGTGCCCGAGACAGCTAATTTGTTCATGTAGTCCATCTTCTGTTTGCCTTGCTTGCAATAATTGAACATCACAAGTTTATATCTACAACAAGCGATGGGAACAACTTCAGTCCTGTGATTCTGATGTCTTTGCAGCTTTCAATTCTCGAAGAAAGCGTAAAAACCCTCCTCGATCTCTAGTTTCTTTGATGAACGCCGCTCGTGTTGAAGAATCAAGCATAGAACCAGAACCGTACATCAGCCTCAACGTTTCCAAAGCGCCATTTTCATCATCTGCCCATATCGTAGACTCGAGCATCCAAACCCATGTTCGATTACGTATACGATGTCCAGACTGCACCATTTCTGCCATGAGGCGCATTGCATTTTCTCGGTCATTTCCCCTCAAACATGCATTGACAACCGCGTAGCGTGTTCTCTCCTCGATTTGGTATCCACCCTCTTTCATCGCCTCATACAATTCAACTGCTCTTTTCGGATTATTCGAACGCCCAAAACCTTTCAACAACGAAGTCATTGTGCATATGTCGGGTGTCATTCCGCGCGCAGTCATTTCATCGAAAAATTTTGCCGCTTGCACCATGTCACCACGATGAGCACAGCCGTCAATCAAGGTATTGAATGTGACAATAGACGGTTCGACGGTCTGTTGCATTTCCTCGAAAATAGCGAGCGCGTCCTCGAACTTTCCAGCCCTGGAATAGAGCTTGAGTAGCGTGTTGAAGGTTGGTGCACCGGGCTTCACCTTGTGCTTGTGCATAAGAGACATAGCCTCATTCAAAGCATCCGAGTCTTTTGCCTGTACACAAGTGTTGAGAATAGTATTAAACGTAGTTTCATCTGGACGAATACCAGCCTGCTCAATCGTTTCGAGAATTTCAAAAGCACGCTTGACATTAGCCCTCTTTGCATAGCCTTTGAGCAGGGTATTGTACAGGACGATGTGAGGCTTCCGCCCTGATTCATGTAGCGAGGACAGAACACGATGGGCGGCGCTCATATCCTGTGAACGCACGAGGGCGCCCATAAGCTCAGCATACAAGAACATATCGCCTTCTACTTTGTATTCGGACATTGCCTTCCACACGCGTTTGGCGCCTTTACCGTCGCCAATGGTACAACAACGCTTCATCAAGGGTCTGAAAGTGATGATATTGGCAATTCCGCGTCGACCGGCCTCTTCAGCGAGCTCTAGACCATCTTCGAAACGGCCTTTAGAAGCGAGTAAGCTGACCACTTGATTGAAGTTTTGGGTGACAGCCTGGCCGTCCTGATTCAAAGACCAGAGCATTTCAATGGCGGAATCAATGCCATTGGCGTTTGCCTCACTGACAAGAGAGGCATTTCGTTTCCTCCATGTGAGCTCATTGTTGTAGGCTGGCTGGTAATCTGTTTTGCCGTGATGGGTGCTATTGACGCCTCTGCTCTGACCGTGAGCTGCAGCTGAGGCGAAAACGCGGTCGCGGGAGGAATACGGGGGACGTCGCGGAGTTGAACGGCATGGGCAAATGTGCAGTGAGTGGCTCGTGTACAAAGGCAGGAGCGGTGATACGAATGCTTCTTGCATGTTGAGGTGGGGCGAAGAGGGAGATGAGAGAATCGCGATGGAGAGGGGTGGCTTCAAGGAGAGCGACTGCGCAGGTTTGGAAGCTGCCTCAGGGAGATTATCCATACAAATTTGTCCATTTGCACATTATTACTGTATAGCGGCGAGGGTATCCGCAGATTGTGGTCGTACGGATCACACGCAGTATGCGTATGACAAATTGGAATGGATGGTTTATCGAAAAACATGCGCTCGCGCAAGTGGCGATTGCCACTTGGCAATCATCGGTTTGTCGCCATACGAACCAATAGAATGGAATAGTGGACACGTGTACGGTATGTTGAAAGCATCTATTCCCAATTCGCCTCTACTTGTTATGGATGGATATCAAGATGCTAAATAGGTTATGAAACGTACACGTGTACTTGCTATGAAATCTCAAAGATGAGAGTGCATCTCACTTACCAACACTCCGCCAGCGCAAATGCTAGACGCGCGGCACCATTCGTAGCGGCGTGGAATCAACAGTGCTCAAATGATTTGTTGAAGATAGAATACATCATGGACAAAAATGTAATGCGTCAAAAATTATCGCATATGCGTAAGCCCATAAAAGAGTCGAGAAATATTGAAATTGACCCATATTCCCAGGCTAACAAACCAACCTGTCGTATCAGCTTTTCCAACAACACACGGTCTGCCCCAATCAATTACACTCAATACCATTCTTCCCTCAGTTCCATACGCAGTGGTCGGACATTTGCGCTCACCCCACCAGTCCATTTAAGTTATCCCGCCAGTGCATCCGCGCTCAACCCATCGACTCGTGCACGCCTCGGTCGTGCATTCTCTCCCAAAATTATCGCCGAACAGCAAAACGACATGGGCGGCAAGTACGCCCCCCTCCCGTCCGCGACCAAGGTGGGCGTCCTGCGCGACGATGTTCACATGCGAGACGTGGTCAACAGAAAACTGCAAAAACGATTACTGCCCATACTTTTCACTGCCGCTCTCATGTGCTATCTGGATCGAACCAACCTTTCGTTTGCAGCCCTCGATATGAACTCGGATCTCAGTTTCACTGAGCGCAATTACGGTATTGGTGCTGGTATATTCTTCGCCACATACGCCTCCTTCGGTGTTCCGAGCTCCGTACTCGTCAAGCGAATTGGCGCTCGTGTTGGTCTTCCCCTCATTCTTATCGCATGGGGACTCGCATCCGGCGCCATGGCACTCGTTAACAATGTAACGGACTTTTATCTGTTGCGCCTTCTTGTCGGTGCTACAGAGTCCGGTTTCTTCCCATCTGTCATTTATTACTTGACCCTCTGGTTTGCGGAGGAGGACATGGGTTTGAGCTATACTATAGTCATGACGGCGACTGCAGTTTCAGGAATTATTGGTGGTCCCCTCGCCGGTCTCATTATGACCTATCTTGATGGTGTTTTGGGTATCCGAAGTTGGCGTTGGTTATTCATCGCAGAAGCTATTCCTACCATTATTCTAGCTTTTGTCATGTTCTTCTATCTGGATGCCAACCCAACCTCGGCTCGTTTCCTCACGCGTGAGGAAAAGGAATGGCTTGTGAAAAGGCAACAATCTGAATTAGATAAGCGTGAAGACCAGCATGCTGTGCAGGGCTTGAGCCAAGCGTTGCGTTTACCTTGGCTTTGGCTCATCATCGGCGTGTGGCTGCTGTATTCCTGTGGATACTATGGAATTATTTTCTGGCTACCATTGCTCTTGAAGAGCGTTTCCGGCATGAGTAACGTAATTATCGGCTTCATTTCAGCCGTACCCTATCTTGCGGCGGGCGCGAGTATGATTTTTGTCGCGCGTTCATCGGATCGACTTCGTGAGCGACGCTTGCATTTAGCTTTGTCTGCACTAGTTGCGGCCATAGGTTTCTTTGGAGCGAGCGCAATTCATAAGTTCTTTGGCGAGCAGTTACCACTTCTTCTTTTGTGCCTCAGCATTGCGGCTGGCGGCGTGTGGGCCATGTTCGGTCCTTACTGGGGAATTCCTACGAGTATTCTCAGTGGTGAAACAGCGGCTGCTGGTTTCGCACTTATCAACTCGTTTGGTGTTGTCGGCGGGTATCTCGGTCCGTTCATAGTCGGCGAACTAACAGCCAAATCTGGTAACTACAATTCATCGCTTGCTATTTTTGGTTTATTCATGACAGTCTGTGGCGGTCTTGCTCTATGTCTGCAGCCAAACATTGGGAATATTGTCACCACACACAGCGGGACACCATTGAATCCCATTGAGGACAAAGCAAAATACACGGATGACTCTATGGAATTAGGCTCTGTGCTCAGTCATTCCAGAGGGAGATAGTAGCGTTGGAAGCTTCAGTTGTATATTGTTGTTTTTTGCCGTATCAGGCAGTACTTTTGGCGGGTCCCAAGTTTAGGCGTGACCGTATCGTAATGAATATAAATATGTGGAAGCTGGTGCCGTATATCAGGAATATATCTGGACCGCACATGGGCTCAGTTCTTCCCGCCCGGCCAGCTGTGGAAGCAATGTCGATACATCGTGAAACTCGGGGGGTGACTAATATTTTTTGGACAGTTGTTTTGGATCAAGGAAACTTTGATGTAACTTGGCTATGACGACCAATAGTCGTAAAACTAGAAATTTGAATACCGCCAAGAGGGGGCAGTGCATATCCGGGACATCAAACGGCAGAGGCGTGTTATGTTAATGAGGCAGGCAGGTATCGGAAACAATGCGAAACGAACGCAAGAGCGATAAGTCGCTCAGTGCTTGTTTGTTCATCAACAATGTACTCGCTACAGCAGCTGTTCAATTTGAGTGGAAGGTTAATCTGATGGTAGATACCAATTCATAAGATGAACAGATTAGCTGTCAGGGGTTCCCGTTTCATTCTCACCACATCCTGAACCTCAAACCCTGAGACGTTCAATTTTTTGAACCATAGGCTGGGAAGATTCTGTAATCGTGATCAGGTAATCGGCCTAATAGTGTCGACGAAGTTATCAAACTTTGGTTGTTTTGAAATATTGTGCAGTTTTGATTATTGATGTAGAAAGGTTTCTGCGGATACTTGTATGATCGTTCAGGAAACAGCAAATCAGACCGCTTCAGGCGCTGTTTTAACTTACCGCTCGACGACCGTGCTGCGAATCCACTTTTTCTGTAGCTTACTCGTCCGGCTTTCATTTTGACTATTTCTTTCACTGGACCGAATCTACCTCTCCCATTGCAGCAACAATCAAAGTATGGGTAAGAGACACAGAATAAAGCATGACTCCGAGGCGTTGGATGTGGAGGATACCACTGCGAATGGGCACACGGCATCTCCATCAAACGGCGACGTTTGTGGTACTCCAGTCAGTAAATCAGAATTGAAGGAGAAGAAAAAGAAGAAAAGAAAGGACAAGAAAGACGGAACTTCATCAGATCCTGAGCGTTCTACGGAGAAGAAAAAGCGAAAGAAGCACATCGAAACTGAGCACAACCAAACTCTGTTGAAAGACGTTGTTTCCCAACCTTCAGGCCATGCAAATGGCCTGGGGAAGAACGAAGATTCCAACTCCATGAAACAGCAAAACTCTGCTGTCCACCTACTGAATGGCTCCTTGGAGAACCGACATGTGTCAGCCGCAGATATTCCACTCGAAAAGAGACCGAAGAAAAATAGAAAGGCTTTACTCAATGGACCTGCAAAAGCTCGTTTGCTTAATCCTAAACGTGTTAGGAATCTGAGTGAGCAGGAACAATATGCATACTTCACCGAAACGTCAGGAATTTGTGAGCGCCTTTTGTACCTGATGCATGACACAATTTTCACTGGAAACGCTTGGAAAAAGTCCCAGGCCGCAGATGCGTCGACAACAGTGGAAGAATCGTTAACGAATGACTTGATTCGGCTCAAGAAAGTTCCCCTAGCGAAACAGTACGTGGAAATGAATCTATGGCGACGAATAGAGCAGTTTAACAAAGAGCAGCTCAGCCATGCCTCCCGTATCGGCTATGGCAAAGGGGAAGCGGATGTAAATCCTGACAATACGAAACAAGGTCTACTTTTACATGGAGATGCAGATCCCGATGCCAAGTTTGTGGCATTCAAAGATGCTCACATGAAGACTGTGATTGAACGGTTTGGAAGTGACCTGGAAAAAATGCGAGAGGCAGAGCATTTAACCGCTGAAAAGGTCCAATTTCTTCTACGCTGTCTAGAATCTGGCGCTAATTTGTTTAGCAATTTGAAATGTCTCGATGATGGAGAAGCTGCCGATGTATAGATCACGATTTACGTAACATTGGGCAACTAGTCGTAGCCACCGAAGTAGTCATGGATTGGAGTACAGATGTTGACGTAAATTATTCTTCTCCAGTCGGCCGAAAAGCGATATCACCTATGACTCGGATCAGAAAAACAAACATGGATAAAATATTAAACATCTGTTTTTCACAATTTCAATTGTTGATCCACCGCGGATCGTTGCCTTTGTCGTCAGTGGCATCTATTGTACAGCCCTGGTCGTTTGCAATCTCAAAGTCCATGTTCCCCATTTGTTTCCAAGACATCTGGTGAGAGAAACATTTGAGCAGACGCCCAGTTCAACATTAGTTTGTTCCTTCCGCAGCCTGTTCTGATCTCGTGGGTCCAGCGTGACTCTTGCGCCCAATTGCGACAAGATGGCCAGGAATGGCGTCTGGGAGCTTCAAGAAGTACTACTGAGATACTGCGCAAGCAGTGGGAGCAGTCGTGGAGTACGAGAGTTTGTTGAGAAGGATCTTCGCAAGTTTGCGTCGCAGAACCCACAGGTTCAATTCAAGACAAAGATCCAAGGTGGCCACCCCGTCGTGTACGGCAAGTACAGTATGTGCGCAAGTCATTCATTCTAACTATGCGCGATCGATCAGCTGACCATTCTCATATTTCTATACGTAATGCGCTGCGATAGTCACCGGTTATGAAAGACAAAACACGTTGAAGAACATGTCACCTGAAGAAGTGACGGAAGTGTTTACTTACTTGAGGAACAGCTTGGGGCGGAAAATACCGACGCACAATGCGATAGGTATTGGGGTTGTGGAACGAAAAAATATAAGCATCCAAGGCATCTGGCGGAATTCTCCAAATTTGACTTACGATGAACTGCCTGAGATAACTGAACGGCGAGAACGAAGACGAAAAGAATATGGGCTTAAGAAGCTAACGGATGAGATAGGGATGTCGGGGGTGATCAGGATAACTCAAAAATTGCTCGAAAGGCAGCAGTTGGCAAAAGAAAGGGCTCTAGCTGCACTACCTGTTATTGAAAAGGTGCGTGCAACAGAGTAATCTAGTCCATCCATGACGCTTCTGAGAGAAATGGGAGCAACTCTTCACTTCGGGTAGTAATAAAATCAAGTTCATTTTTGTCTATGGTGCATGGCATCTCAAATACCTGACCGTATTATCCAACGGCGTACAACTATCATCATACTTGCCGCGTCCCGATCGGCGTAAAGATGTTTCGCTCATCAATCACTCGAATGGTCGATCGATGAGGGAGTAGACGTAGTTCAGAGATTATTGCAGTAGACCATTTTGGCGGTCAGTCACTACATAAGCCAAACTCTTGAACTGGCGTTCCCGGATAAAGTGCTCAATATTCTATATGCAACCTTATGGAATATCGGCATTACTGCAGCGTATCAAACATAGATCAAGGTAGTGGGCAAACTTCTCAGAATCCTTAGTGTCATCTCGATTTCAGATATATGCTAGTCATTGTCCGAAGACAATGCCATCGTCATTGAAGTTATTGACCCCACATACACTATTCTACTTCTACGGCGTTGACAACGAAGCCTTCTCCGCCTGTGGATCACTGCATTGCAGGGGATCACGACATAGAAGACTTCGAAGTAGATCACGCAAGAGGTTACCTGACCCGATACACATCCGATCTGTGAGATGAAGAATTCTCGGCGATACTGCAGAAGGGATGTCTAGGCTACAAGGTAGCCAGCATCCATGCAATATCTGATGAAATACTCCCAGCGCGAGATCATCAGGTAACAACATACTGAGCAGCTCCGGAAACAAGTGCCATGGGAAAATTGTGTGCCGTACGCCGGGTGAGTGTTCCGAGTGCTTTATAAGCCCAGTTCGAGGGCGTGTTGTTCCTAGAACATGAGATTGCGACGACGGACCTGGTGATTCTAGAGCATTCTTGAATCTGAAATAGATCCAATTTGATCTAATTTATTACGTCCACGCGGGGCTCGTGCCATTCTTGATTGGTGCATGTGAAGTTATTGCTACTGATCGTTGAAAATTTTCGATCTCCCCAAAAATATATTTGTGTCTCATGTCACTATCCATTGGTGCATTGCAGGCGTGCCGGTTAGAGATGTCATCAGATTCTAATCGGCCTGGAGCGACCAACGATCCATATGTTCTGTGAGGATATCACTTGTGATCTCACAAAATCTACATTCTGAGATTGAAGCAGGGGAGATTTCTATTCATTTGTATTACCCAAAAGTGAACATTCTCTACTCCCTTTGTGGTGTTCTCAAATGATGATTGCAGCTTTTGCAAATCCGAACAGCATCTGGAGGTTGGGTGCTAAGGCATCATCATTACTGGGCACTCGCTTGACTCCTCGTGCGCACCCCATTGCTATCCTATCATGTTCGAAACCAGAACGACGCGTATACGCATCATCATCAGCGCCCGCGACTAACAAATCGGATTCAAATACAATTTTAAAGTCGACTCAAAGAGCGGACCCTTCAGATACATCTGAACCTGCCAGCGTCGCCCCAGTGTCAGCGAAAACAGCATTGCGGACACATACGTGTGGTGAATTACGCGAAAGCAACATCGGGGACAAGGTTCGCTTAAACGGTTGGGCACATGCCGTTCGTGACCGAGGAGGCGTGTTGTTTGTGTTATTAAGGGACAGATATGGAATCGTGCAAGTTACTGTTGCAGACCAGAGCCCACCAGAAGCTATAGAAATTGCCAAAGATATTAGATTGGAGTACGTTGTTGGAGTGGAAGGTGTGGTAGCTGAAAGAGATGCAGCTGTTGTTAACTCAGAAATGCCTACTGGTCATATTGAAGTCATCGCTTCCGAAGTCAATATTATTTCACGCACGCGACCTATGCCTTTGATGATTGCCGAAGCTGGGAAGGATAATAAGGACAGTGCGAAAAAATCCGGAAAGTCTAAGAAAGATTCAGATGGAAATGGGGACACTTTGAGTGGGGCAGGAGAAGATACAAAGCTAAAGTATAGATACCTTGACCTCCGTAGGCCTGCTCTGCAGAACAAGTTCATAATTCGACATCAGGCAACAATGGCGACAAGGAATTTCCTTGATGCCAGTGGCTTCCTTGAAGTAGAAACTCCAATTTTGACAAAGGCTACTCCTGAAGGGGCTCGAGACTACTTGGTGCCATCACGTGTACATCCCGGAAACTGGTATGCCCTTCCGCAATCACCACAGCTTTACAAACAGCTACTAATGGTGTCTGGCTTTGATCGCTACTTTCAAATCACGAGGTGCTTCCGGGATGAGGATTTGAGGCAAGATAGACAGCCCGAGTTCACTCAAATCGACTTGGAAATGTCATTTGTGGAACGGGACTCAGTTCTACAAGTTGCCGAAGGCATTATGCAATCCATGTTCACAAAAGTGCTCAACAAGCAAATTGGACACATCCCTAAGATATCCTACGAGGACGCGATGGATCGTTTTGGTGTTGATGCTCCAGACATGCGTTTTGGCATGGAATTGAAAAACCTGACTTCTTCCACTGTCATTCAGGAGAGTAGTTTTGGTCCCATCAAAAACGCAGTGGAAAGTGGTGGAATTGTAAAGGCACTTGTTTTCGAAGGTGCAGCAAAGTCGTCATCCCGCAAGGTCATTGATGGATATACTGCTTTTGTGAAGAGTTATGGATTGAGTGGTTTGCTTTACGGGAAAATTGGAGAAGACGGTTCAGTTTCTGGGCCACTAGGCAAGATTTCAGAAGATGTTGATTTGATATCATCTTTTGTACGAAGTGAGCTAGAAGGCAACCCAGATGACCTCGTCCTTGTTGCCAGTGGTGTTGCATCGAAAGTGAATGCCGGACTTGGCCGCCTGCGTGTGAAACTAGGACAAGAAAGTGGATTGGCGAAAGCTGGCCCGGAACATGCATTCTGTTGGGTCGTGGACTTCCCATTGTTCGAGTTTGATGAAGATTCAGATAGGTTTATTTCTGTTCATCATCCTTTCACATCTCCGTTGAAGGAACACCTGGATCTATTAGATGATCGCACACGACTCGGAGAGATCACGTCTGATGCATACGATCTTGTCTGTAATGGAAGTGAAATCGGTGGAGGGTCTATTCGTATTCATGACCCAAATGTTCAGCAAAAGGTGTTCAAAGCCCTCGGTATCTCGGACGAGGAGCAAAAGGACAAATTTGGATTTCTTCTGGATGCACTTTCTTACGGAGCGCCACCCCATGGCGGCCTGGCATTCGGTTTGGACCGGTGTATTATGATATTGTCTGGAGCAGACAGTATTCGAGATGTCGTCGCGTTCCCGAAGACGACGAGCGCATCAGATCTCATGGCCGGCGCCCCTGCCCCTGTGTCAGAGGATCAGCTCGATGAACTTTATGTTGCGTCCACCTCTGATAAGGAGTGAGAATATGAGCTATAGAAGCATTTTGAAACAACTGCAGTATATTTCCAGTGCTTTTCGCCTATTGAAAGACATGCATAGAACCTTCCAAGTTAAAATGTGCTGGTGAAGTTATTTAGGAGTGAACGATGCCACTGAAAGTATTTGTCATCCCTAATCTACCATTTCTCACACACAGAAAACTTAAAGAAGTCAAGAGGCTTCATGAAAGCGTGCTGATATCAATACCTGAAGCTATACGAAAACAGTCTTGGGATTATCACTGTCGTCTGACTCCATAATTTCATCCAAAGAAATCTTTCCTGATTTCATGTCTCTGAGCTGTTCTGACGTGGGCGCACTGTCGTCATCCTGACTTTGGCCATCGAAGCCAGCTGCAATGTCTGTCTCTTTATCAAAGATCCAGTCCCCAGTTGATGCATCGTACATATATTCGTCGTCTTCCAGAGTTTCGAAAAACTCAGAAAACGACATGCTCATCTGGTCATCATCTAGAGGGCGCGCCCAAGATAGTAGCGCGTCTGTGCTTCTCTTACCTTCCGTCAAATCATCTGACAATGGCACGAGTTCATCCCGTGGTTTCATCCATCGATCGACACCATCGGCTGCCATAAATTCAGCCTCCTTGTCAAGAAGGGAAAATAATGGCGTCGTGCCCTCGTTTGATAAGTAACTTGTATCGGTACCTAGCACCCCTTCTACTTTCCGCAACTTCATCGCAGGTGCAGGAAGATAAGACTCAGTGCCACTAGGTGCAGTAATATTGAGGGCTACCTTATTAGGATGCACATTAGGGTTGTATATGCCCATTGCAACGAGCGAATTTGTCAGAATCGAATTGGTCTTCCGGTGGTCGCGGATTTGGAAGAAATTTACGACAAACAGGATGAAGTATAAAAAGTATACCATTCCAAACAGAAGAATGAGCGACGCTCCGAAAAAAAGACCGCGAGGATCATTGAGTAGAGATAGTGCAACTGGGAATCTAGATCCAAGATTCTGCCTCATTTGGAATAAATATTCTTTCGTTGCAGAAGCAAAAGAAAACTTGGTTCCAGTCACCAATGCGGCAGCTCGCACAACAGAACCAGTAAGAATTACACAGGTTGTCAACAAAAAGCGCCACACCTGAAACACCCTCTTCAACAAAGTGCTTGAGAGGAACACCTGTCGTCGCAGATCTCGCCAATACCACAAAGAAATCGTCATAGGTAGAAGTCGCACTACTATCCCCATAACCAATGCAAAAGTTACATGTCCAACGCTCGAAGTCATAGTCACTGCTAACAGCGGTAAAGATGACAAGGAACACATGATTGCAATACGTCGAAAAGCATCCGTGCTAGTTTCGTTACGTATCAAAGTCCAAAGAACAAGGATAATGGGAATGACAGCTGTGAATCCTAAAATCGAAATCCTATCGAAGAGCATGGAATACGTAACCATTTGAGAATACGAAATATGCTTTCTCACCAGCAATACGGCGCTTCGACTGAACCAAAAGGAGCTGAATACTGCAAGGGCTTGCAGAAAGGGACTGGGAGCCCATGGGCGGAACTTTTTGAAAGCCCATGAATAAGCACGATAGTCTTCAGGATCGTAATCATCCTCCTGTAGGCTTTCGTTTAAACGTCTGTCGATCTCTGCCAGCTCCGGAATAGCCTCCAGGAGAGCTCTTTTTGTCTCTTCTTTCATGACATAGCGTGGGGGCTCGCGTGAAAGATTGACCCGGCGGACTCGTTCAAGCTCGTCCAATGCTTTAATTTCGTCTGGAACATGATCTGGATCATAATTGCAAGAAACACGAAGGCGTTTGTTCGGAATTGCTGTGGTTGTTCGTGTTCGTATGGAATTGGTAACGAATGATGAAGACGGTGCTTTCAGGTTCGCTGTTCTGAAGACAGCTGCGCTCGCGAACGCACAGGTCATTGGCGATGTTGGGTCAGAAGCATGTTGGACGACGGGTTGGAGTGCGGAGATCGAGCGTGGATGCGGCCATATTTGAGTTGAATTTTAAACGAGTAACTGATCCCAAAATTCCTGTTGGGATACGTGTACGCGTAGCAATTTTGGAATTCAACAATGGCGCCATGTTTGTTGCCATCATCTCTCTAGAAGTACAACCTGGTGAAGGGTAACAGATGATGTTCGTTGTTGATTCCAACACAATGGTATGTTAAATTTCATACAAGTATGTTAGATCCGAACTAAATTAGTTCTGTATGGGTCGCTAGCTAAGCTTCACAATCTACAATCAAGTGTCCATGACCACAATGTGTAAACACATTCGGTGAAATCAAACAATCATGTCCCGATGTAAAGAGGCATCACAACTCAGCATTCGAAACTCTGTTCAGAGCACGAAATCAAGTCTAATTCAGCTTTCGAAACTGTTCAGGCTGAATGTCGCGTGCGACCGACAAGTGCGAGAAACATTAATTGCAGTTGGTGGCATTGGGCACCTAACTATCGACAAGATTCTACGAGAAAGGCGGCTACATGGCGAGTTTTTGGACAGTAAGGATTTCGATACGCGTATCAAAGGCATTCGATACGCTTCTCTTACAAAACGGTGTATGGAGTATGACGTCAACATTTCTCTACACCCGTCTAGTTCAGTACGAGAAAGCACGCATGGTGAACCATCCTTACACGAGAAACACGGTTTTCTCGCAAACCAAGACACTGAAAGCAAAAGCCGCCAATGTCAACTGTCCAGAAAATTACATCTAAACACAGCAAGCGACAGAGAAGTTCGCGACACATTGATTACTGTGAGTGGTATTGGACAGGTTTCCATAGATAAGATTTTACAGGAACGGGAAGAGAATGGTGATTTTCTTAGCAGAGCAGACTTTGATAGGCGTATCACACGGCGGCGTTATTCGTTTCTTGAACGACGAAGCAAGGAAAGTGGCATAACTCTAAGTCTCTCGCCATCATCTCGCCGAACCGCTCCTGCGCCGCTCTCTAAAAGCTATGACAGTTTGAATGGCACCGACCAGAAGTTTGCAAGTGGTAAACGTTCAAAGAGTGTTGCTCTGGCGACATGGAATACCGGGCGTATGTCTCTCACTGGTAGCAGATACATGGAGAAGGTGAGCAACCTTGTTCGTTTTATCATAGACTCTGAGGTCCAGATATTGTGTCTACAGGAAGTAGGCGAGGGAGTTGCTGAAGATTTAGTCCATCGCTTGAGAGGTGAATTTGGAACAAAGTGGAAGACGCTAAAAGACTATGGACGGCCCAAAAAAACTAGGCAATTTCAACTTGTCTTTCTGCATTGCTGCGCCTACTTGAATATTCAAGGCATCCTGGAAAAGCAGGCCCTCTCATTAAGCCTGGTACGAAAGTTCCAACGTGTTCCGCAAGTAGCGTTCATTGCGGGCAAGGTCAATTGTAGTCATCTCATCGCATTGGTTCACGTACATTTATGGCAGGCAGATCCGCGGTCTGAGCTGGAGAAATTGCCTTCGTTTCTGGAGAAAGTGGAGAGATATGCGCAAAGACGAAGTGAGGCTAGTGTGAGTCTAATGCTGGTCGGAGATTTCAATCTCAATTCAGACAGTATGGCCTTTGATTGCCTGAGGGAGTTTGGAATGGTTGAGCTGGTGCGACCGGAATACAAAGTGGAGCATACGAAGGAGTCCAATGTTTTGCATGAGGCGACTACCATCGGGGGGCAGTGGTTCGATAATATATGGGTTTCTACGCGACAGCGTGATATTATTTCTGATGGCTGGTGTTTTGACTTTGGAGGCAGAACAAGAAGATTAGGCCAGTCGGCGCATGAATTTGCTTCGAAGAAGCGGAGCAGCTGCAGTGACCATTTGCCAGTTGTAGCAAAATTTCGTTCTAGTTTGGCAAGCAGTGCAAGGGTCGAAGACGGACGTCCTTGACGTAACATGGCATACAGTATGTATGTAGTACACGACTCATTCTTTACTAGCCCAAGATTAACACAAGTACCAACTGCAATAAAATGCCTGCAAATCGTATCGATATGATCTACTGGCCAGATCCGAAAAGTGAGATCCATGAGCGAACACGTGTGAGCTATTTCTGCCACGAATCTACGTGGCATTAGTTTTTCACCCAGAAAACCGATCTTGGTTCTCGTCCGGACGATCCATTTAACACTTCACATCCGACCGTTGCCCCTCCACGATTCGCACTGCCTCACCGACACACCAACCGTTCCCACATCGCATCTAGAAAATGTCTACAATCAAGCAAGCAGTCGCAGAGGGTATTATCCTCGGCATGGGAAACCCCCTGCTGGACATTTCAGCAGTGGTCTCCACTGATGTTCTGGAGCAATACGGACTTGAAGCAAACAGTGCCATTCTTGCTGAGGAGAAGCATCTCCCCCTATACGAGCAGCTCTCTGCCACGGAAGGCGTGCAGTACATCGCAGGTGGCGCGACGCAGAACGCGATCCGTGTCGCGCAGTGGATGCTCCAGAGTGACAATGCGACGTCCTTTTTCGGCTCGGTTGGAGACGATGTGTACGGAAAAACGATGCAGGCGTGTTGTGAGAAGGACAATGTCAATGTACAGTACCGCGTGGATTCGGAGACGCCTACCGGGACTTGCGCTGTGGTCGTAACAGGTACGAACCGATCGCTGGTTGCAAATCTCTCCGCTGCCAATATGTACAATATTCAGCACTTGATGGAGAAGGAACAGTGGACCATTGTGGAAAAGGCCTCTTTCTTCTACATTGCTGGCTTTTTCCTCACAGTCTCGACGGATTCAATTTTGGCTGTAGGTAAGCATGCCGCAGCGGAGGGGAAAACAATGATGTTCAATCTATCGGCGCCGTTCCTCATGCAGGTTCCGCCTTTCCTGGAGTCGATGAAGAAGATCTTGCCTTACGTCGACGTGTTGTTTGGTAATGAAACAGAGGCTGGTACAATGTCGCAAGTTATGGAATGGGGAACTGAGGACGTGAAAGAAATTGCGAAGAAACTAGCACAGTGGGAGAAAACGACAGATCGTGCAAGGACTGTGGTTATCACACAGGGATCCAATCCGACCATTGTTGTCGTCGCCGATTCCAAGGGCGTGCAATCAGTTACGGAATATGCTGTGAATGCCATTAAAACGGAGGATATTGTGGATACGAATGGTGCGGGTGACGCGTTTGCTGGTGGCTTTATTGCAGGTTTGGCCAAAGGTCTGCCGATTGAGGAAACGATTTCGTATGCAAATTATGCTGCTACCACAATCATCAAGCAGTCTGGTTGTGTTTGTCCCGGCAAGCCGACCATTACACTCTGAAGAGTGGCGTAAGATAGGTGCAGGCCATGATAAACAATGGCACAAATCTATCGATATAGAATGGGTCGGTAAATAAATGCGGCTGTAGTACGCAACAGTGTTTGGAACCAACATTATGGTTGAGGCTGTAAAGCCATTCCTTTAATGTAAGTGCCTCTGTATGTTGCCTTCGATGCTACCGTTGGGTGTTGCCATCCACAGGCACGATGCTTTCCGATAGTCTCTGTGCACTCTTTTCTACATTACCAGTTGCGGAGGCTGAATGATGCGGATGGGAATGATGCGCGTGGTGCTTTGCGCGGCCCTTTCCGCCACCACCTCTGCGCGTGTTGGAGTGATTAGCTCGACCGCCCATCGGCACATTGCCAGCGGCGATATGTGGCACCGCGTTCTGTTGCTGCATATGTGGCTGGTACACTGGCGACTGATGTGGCGGAGGCATATGCCCAGCGCCTGCCTGACCGCCGCCGTACGGCGCTGAGCCATAATAGGGATAGGGGGCGGATGGAATCCGTTGCGGCGGCTGTGCCATCATAACGTTGGGATGCATGGGATAGCCGTATGATGGCACGGGAGGATTCTGCGGGTATCTGCCTTGAACGGGAGAAATTGGGAAGGAGGCATGATTGCCGTGCACAAACTGGTATCCAGATGCGGCTGGAGCCATTGGAGCTGACATCTGACCAGGAACAACCACCGCGTATGGTTGACCGTATGGCATTTGTCCAATCGATTGCATGGGCATCGGATAACCCTGTGGTCCGCCTTGCATTGCTTGTGAATACTCCATCGGAGCATTGCCTCCCATGTATGGGTTGTAGACCTTTTGCGTCGCCGCAGGTGTGCTCGCCTTGAGCGCTTGTGGTTCAAACGATGGAGCGTCCGGGTTGAATTTGAATTCCTGTGCATTCGGGTTTAGCTTTAGCTTGGACTTGCTCTTCGTTTTTGTTGCAGTCGCCGAGGATTTGCTCGACTTGCTTTCCGCAGCCGTTTCAGATTTTGGCGCACTCTTCGCATCCGCTTCCGCCTCCACACTAGCCTCTGCTTTAGGCTCTACCTTGGCCGCAACTTGCGCTTTGTCCGTTTCATTTTCCGCTGCACTGGCCAGTGCCGTCGGCTCGTTCTGCGCAACGGGCTTGCACTCCGCCTCAGCTTCTACCACTTCTGTGCTTGACACAGGCGATGTAACGTTACTGTTGCTCTGCCCACGTCGTAACGGCCCATTCCTGGAGTGAAGCTGAGTACTAAACTTCTTCAGATCATCAGTTATTTTTTCCCGGTTCTCTGCAATTGACTGCATTTCCCGATTAGCTTTGAATTCTTCAAAGCGCTTGATCTGCTCAGGTCCTAAGTTAGGTGTTTGGGCATCCAGGTTCAAAACTGCCACTGTGGACGAGTCACTGGTTGCCGGTGTCGTTAGAGGGGAGTTACGGGTCTGCTTGGGCGAAGTTCGACCAGGCACTGCAGAACGAATTTTGGCAAGCTGCGTGTGGCTGTCCTTTGCCTGTCGATTCTTCGCTGCGTTAGACTTTTGAGGCTTCTGCGCAGTACCCTTCTTTTCCGCTGGCGGCGCATTCGATGCTTTTGCAGGAAGTTTCCTGGGTTCTACCACTGGTGTTCCAGCTGCAGTAGTGCTTCCTGAACCTGCAGCCGCAGCTGCTGCATACGAGAGGCGCGGGCGATCAGCGGGTGGTTTCTGCGGCTTTGGAGCGGGCTCTGCAGTAGTTGTGGTAACGCGTGCAACAGGCTTGGGTGCTGTAGTCCTCTGCACACCGCTGTAGAGGTCTTCCTCGTCGTAATCGGTACCAATTTCCTGATTGCGCTCCTGACGCATATGGATATTATCAGACGATTTGGCCTCAATTTCTAACGCAAGCCTCTCTGCCTCGCGCTGACGTTCCGCATAGTTTGCTCCCTTGCGATCAATCTTAGTGGTGTACTGATCCTCATCGAAGGAAGTCTTCACGCCAAACTTGCTCTCGTTTGCCTGAAATTGATCCCATTTCTTTGAAGAACGCCCATTGCTCGCGAGGTCACCAAAGGTCTGCTCGTCGAGCGTTGCGTTGGAAGTTGTGGAAGGCTTCATATCCACAAAGTCATCGAAACGCTGGAGCTGACGACCGGTTGCACTGTTTGGACGAGAGATCTCTTCATCGGTTGTAAAGGCCCTGTTCTTGTTTGCATTTTCAGTGGCGGCAGCGGAGGGGCGATAGGTGTCAAAGTCAATCTGAGCGGCGGTGATATAGGATACCTGCGACATCGGGATGATGAGTTTATGAGCGGTGGGACCGCGCACGTTCTGAAAGATGGGCTTGACGGGTTTGGGGGAGGTTGATTTTTCCAGCTGCTGTCCGTAGCGAAGCATAATGGAGAGTTCGCCTTTGTTGTGCGCACGCTCGGTTCCTTCGAAGAGTCCGGTGTAGACGGCGCCGTCCACGGAATTAACGGTGACATCCTTTGCCACGAGAGCGGATAGGACATTGGTGAGGAGGGTATCACTGATGCCGGCAAAGGTGAGCGGGGCTGGTTGCTTGTGAATGGGCGCGGGAGGAGAGGTGACAGCTCTTCTCCAAGACTTTCTGTTTGCCATTGTCGAGAATGAACGTGGAAGGCGGGATGAGATCGGGCAAGGCGAGTTGGAGGGAGGAAGCGAAGGGTGAGCGGAGCAGAGGGGGGGGCTGTGTTGGTTAATAAATGGGTCGCAAGCGGACCGTCTCTAAAAATACTGTTGCGGTCAAAGTCGTAATGGTGGGGAGGAATGAGTTGAGAGTTGCAGGGCACAACAGACGTGTAGGCAGGAAAAGTCGCAACGCAACGGTGATTGACTAATTTGGCATTTCAAAGACAGATCAGCCCCAATGAAATATTTACATTATACGGCAGTACATTTTATTTCCATCGTTAGCGAGGCAGTACGTTCCTCAACAGGCCATGCTGTCCGTGCGCGCTTTCCAAAATCACAATCTTGTGTGCTGCTGCATCCACGCAACTTCCTTCACGTACGAGCCACTGCTAATTGCGCAACTGTTGCGGCATGTCGACACCACAATTGTTGCCCAATCCATGTCGTCGCGCAGTCTTGACGCAACTTGTCCAATCGATAATTTACTCGACGCCTCCTTAGCGTTGCCGAGCAGATACACTAACTGCGGCATCACTTGGAATTCAAA
Organism: Asparagopsis taxiformis; assembly: GCA_030407315.1. NCBI lineage: Eukaryota > Rhodophyta > Florideophyceae > Bonnemaisoniales > Bonnemaisoniaceae > Asparagopsis > Asparagopsis taxiformis. The sequence goes on along the minus strand of JALQPE010002265.1, from coordinate 58,891 downwards.
CACTCGCCTCTCGCCACACATTTCGCATGCACCGTACTCATCGCAATTCCCAACCGAGCTACCCCACAGCACTCGCCCGTCCCGTTCATATCTGATTACTTGGTCTGGCGCGTATGACACCACTTTGTTGAATTGCGTGAAGACGTCGTCCTTTTTGGCATCACCGCGCCCTTGGAACAGGTCCTCCGGCAGTTCCTCCTCATCCGCATCTTGGAATGTTCCCCCTTGTTCAACGCTCTTTGACTCACCCCGCTCTACCTCCTCCCCGTCGTCGCTGCTGTCATCGTCTTCATGATCGCCACTGTGTACACTCGGATGACGATCCGTGACTATCTCAAACTCTCTGTACAACCATTCGCTTCGTTTACCCTCCAGTGCAGCAACATCCTCTTGGCATGCACGTTGCGTATCGCGTCGACAAACCTTCTTGTGTCCCAGGTTCCAATCAATCGATTGGCATCGTCGACTACAATACATGACCTTTTTGCAGCTTCCACACCTCGACTGGCCGAGAAATCCGCACAAACAACACTGCGGAGTGACGTCATGTTCCAAATTTTGCGCACAAGCGTCTGCGTCCACATGCTGCGCATCGAACGGATAATAGTGGTTGTGCCTCGCGAGCTGTGCTCGTAGCACAGTGACGCATCTCGGGTCTTTGAGGCAGCCGGGCGCGTTGCAAATAGCGACATAAAGCATGCGATGGAAGGCCTCATCATGTCCGACGACGTGCTGCTCAATGGGCGCATATACCTGTAACAGGAAAATCTGTGGTTGCAAACAGAGCGCGCAGCGCGGAACAGGAGGCGGTGCCGACGAACCACGGTACAGCCATACCGGTTTTCCGCCCGCTTTGCTCGCGAAATTAGCAGGGTGAAACGAATGCTCTTCGGGTGGCTCGAGAAAGCCGAGTATAACGTTGTCGTATTTTGCTGTTCGCTGTTTCACCGTCATGGTTGGATTGGGTCACAGATCCATGTTCAACGAAGCGACGGACGCGCAGTCGCTCGGTGGCAAGTCGCGTGCAGGCGGACGCGTTGGCGACGAGCAACTCATGAGTTACGCCGACCGACGCGCCACTCGACAGCGCATGCACCGTGTTGTCAAGTTGAGCTAAATTTGATTGAAAAATAAGCAAAAGGAAGTATGGATCATACTGGATTCAACGTCAGCAGCAGCACTATTCTTTCCCTGAAACTTGATGGCAAACGAATGTGTGCTCTGCCTCGCTTCGCTCTTCCAATGATAACGACGATGTTCGTTGAAGAGCACAACGTTGGTGACGACATTAGACAGCCACAGGTCGCACGCTTGGCATTGCGCAACACACTTTGCAACAACAAGTTGAGATGACAAATGTTGGTGTGCGGCTGTGAACAAGTTTATGCTAGTTTCCAATCAGCGTTGCCAAATATGTTGATTATTTTTTCCCAAATTTAATTGCCAAATTGATTCATTTCGACCACCCGTCGTTAAATTTCAGATAAATAGGAGGTCATCGCCTGATCACAGCGCTACATTGCTTGCATGGATTCTATTTGTGCAACGCCATGTCTCAATTATTGCTGACTTGGCAGCGCAGCCGACGCAGACGAGACCCGACTCGACCCGATCCGCTGCACATCCCTAACAAATTCAATTTCGCACGATGACTGACAAAACCATCCTGGTCACCGGCGGCGCAGGCTACATTGGATCGCACACAGTGCTCGAGCTTGTAACGCTCGATTTCAAAGTAGTCGTTGTCGATAACCTGGACAATTCCTCGGAGGAATCTCTCAAACGAGTGGCACAAATCACCGCAAAACCGCAGCTTATCGAATTTCGTAAAGTCGACCTGCTCGACTTTGACCAACTCGAAGCTGTGTTCAAAGAATACACCTTCTACGCATGCATCCACTTTGCCGGCCTCAAAGCGGTCGGCGAAAGCGTAAAGCAGCCCGTTCGCTACTACCACAACAACCTCACCGGCACATTGCACCTGCTCAATCTGCTGACCAAATACAACTGTAAAAACTTTGTCTTCTCATCGTCGGCGACCGTGTACGGCATGGTGGACAAGATGCCGGTAACAGAGGACGTGCAGATCGGTGCAACCAATCCGTACGGACGCACCAAATTGTTCATTGAGGAGTTTCTACGCGACTTGCACAAAGCGGATTCGACGTGGAACATCCTCATTCTGCGCTATTTCAATCCGTGCGGAGCGCACTCGTCGGGACGCATCGGCGAGGATCCGTCTGGAATTCCCAACAATCTGATGCCGTTTGTCGCGCAGGTCGCGGTTGGACGGCGCGAATTTCTCACCGTGTTCGGTATGGACTACCCGACGCCGGACGGCACCGGCGTGCGTGACTACATTCACGTTGTCGATTTGGCAAAGGGCCATGTGGCCGCGGTGAATAAACTGACGCAGAGCGTCGGATGTGTGGCGGTCAATCTCGGTACCGGCAAGGGCTACTCTGTGTTGGACATGTTGAATGGCATGTCGAAAGCATGCGGACGACAGCTTGAGTACAAGCCGGCGCCAAGGAGGGAAGGTGATGTAGCTGTTTTGTATGCAGACCCGCAGTTTGCTAGCGATTTTCTAGGCTGGGAGGCTTCGTTAGGCGTAGAGGATATGTGCGCGGATACGTGGCGTTGGCAGTCGAATAACCCGAATGGATACAAGTAGATTTTGTGAACTCTTGTGGTAAACGGTTAGTGAATGTGTGGCACACATGTTGTGTAGTAGTGGTATGAGAGATTTTGATGCAGACTAGAGTATGACATGAAAAATTGTTGCGCAAGTCGATTTGGAACGACTTGGAGTTTATGTGGCCATACTTGGTGGGGGAGAACAATGGTGTTTGGTTGAGGTGTTTCTTTTATAATTGAAAGAATAATCGAGATGCTGACAGTGCGTAGAGGTGCATCATGTTGCGGCTCGTCGAGTTTGGATGGGCACGATGGCAGCATGTTGCACGCGAGTCACGCTGTAAACAAAAGAGGACATGCATGGGTGTGGAAAAGAAACGTTGAAGCAACATACAGCGGGTGCCATTGCAGAGCGCCAGCGTGTGACCACGCATACAATAGATGACGTTGCTGACATGTGCGCTCCCCTCTCAATGACGTTGCCTGTGGGCATTGTCAGCGACGCGATAGTACGGACCGGGCCAACCGCGGATTTGTTTTATTCGTGGGACACGTGGAAGAGACACATGCCTCGTTATATATTGCTCCGTGACACAATTTTTTAAAAATAAATACTTTCTAGTTGACAATTCAGCTGAGCTGCATTGCTTGTCTATATTAAGATATGATCCAAAGCTGTAAATCCTGTATGCGCAAAACAAAACGTGTCACAAATTCATACGTTGCAATGTTTCTCAGCCAATAAACTGCCGCGCATCGTATAAAAAAGCAAACGGGGGCGCACGGTTGCGGCCCTACACGTATACGCGATCGTTGCAGCCAATTCCCCCGTCAACGCCGCTGTCATGCACATGACGCCGCTCGCTGCAACTATACTTAAACCATCTCTTCAAATCACAACCGCCCGCCACGACGCTGTCCTCGTGCCCGCCCGTCCCGTCCCCGCCACGCCACGCCCCGTCCGTACCCCTGTCCAACTCCTCGTACACCCCTCCAGGTCATCACCATGACTCGTCTCCTCAACGCCATCGCGCTCGCAGCACTCCTCGTCGTCGCTGCTGCAGCGCCCATCGGCCCGGAGATCCCGGACGATCTGCGCATCATCTATGATGCCATGCTTCGAAAGACCGGTCCGAGAGAGGCGTCCTACGAGGAGGACATTATGGCCCTTGCCCGTCAAGATGATGTGGAGGGAACCCCGGTTCCGACCGGTTTCACTTCTGAACCCAATGATGGAATGGCAACCTTCATGCCCATCCTTCCCGGAATCTCTGTGACCCCCGCATTTGAAGAATTTACCCCCGATCCGGACACGCCGACCCCGCTGCCCTTCACTCCCGAGCCCTCCGCCACACCCGTCATGACGACCGAGCCCTCCGCTACCCCCATTATTGATCCTATGCCCACAGTTGCTTTGGAAGACTTGCTCGGTCCGTCACCGACAATGGAAATGCTAATATCTCCCGATCCGTTGGAGTCACTCGAAGCTTCCCCCGAGGCCTCGTCCGATGAAGACTTGACCGTGTCGATCAGTCCTATCGCTTCGCCGGTTGCAGCGGAGGATGATGATGACTCGGTTTGCTTCCCGGCCCATGCCACTGTGCAGCTTGAGAACGGTTTCGTCAAGAGAATGGATGAGCTCGTGTTGGGTGATCGGGTGCTTGTTGCGTCCAATCAGTTTTCGGAAGTGTTCATGTTCTCGCACAAGATGTCGGGCGTGAAGCATACGTTTGTGCAGATTGACACTGATGCTGACAGGAGCATTACACTTACGTCGGGTCATTATCTTTATGTCAATGGCGCTTTGGCTGCCGCCAAAACGGCTCAGGTGGGTGATGCTGTGCAGTTGGATGATAACTCGATGGCAACTGTTACAGCTGTGACGACTGTTGCATCGACTGGTTTGTACAATCCGCAGACTGTACAGGGTGACGTCATTGTGAACGGCATTCGTGCGAGTACATACACAACAGCTGTGGAGCCGCGCATGGCACATGCAATGCTCGCACCGGTGCGTGCTGCTTTCACAAGATTGGGCTTCTCTCTCGCCTACTTTGAAGCGGGTGCCGATAGTATCGCAAACATGGTGCCCAGTGGCGATCTGGTGATGTAAGATGAAGGCCTCAATTTTTTCGTTATGCCCCCTGCATGCGGCTGCATGTCATTTGTGTGATTGTATAAACTATTTTCCTGTCGTTTTGTTATAGTCAACTCAGTTGTCGGTCACGTAGTGTATGCTTTCCTCACACGATGTAGTGGAAAGCGTCATATTTTATCCAACTAGGCTAGTAGATTCAGAATAGCATCATCTGTACTAAAGTCGACCTCTGATTTGTCCAATCCCAGGCTAATAAAGTCTTGGAACGACAGTTTGATCGCATTCTCCAATCCCTCCTTGCTTCCGGAATACTCGGCACTCCAGCCGAGCTTCTCCTGTGCCTCTCCAGGATCGGCGAAAAAGTGGCGCGGTCTGAATGGGAACGCCTTTTTCACATTGAACCCGTCAATTCGCTCTGCTGCGACAACAGGATCGTAGTACACAACCTTTGCTTCCTTTCCGCATACCGCCTCACAGAGCTTCACCACACCATCAAAACTGATGCAGCGTGTATTCACAATATTCACCAACTCATTCTTCATGCCCTTTCCAAGCACCGCTGTCAGCATACTTGCCACATCACGAACATCCGTCAACGACGTCATTTCCGACCCGGTGCCCGGCAGCAATACCGGTCGACCGCGCACAATACGGTGGAAAAAGTAATCCAAATAGTCACGCTTGGCACTCTCCGACCCGATGATATAAATCGGTCGGAAATTCACCGAACTGACGCCGCTATCCACGAGTGCATTTTCCACATCGATCACGCCACCCTTGGCCGCGTCGCCGGGAATATGCGGAAACACGTTGGGATTATAGCTGTACGACCCAGCGCTGGAAACGTAAAACACCTCGGCACCCGCCTTACCCGCCTTGATTACCGGCTCGATATCCTCGACTTTCTTGGCATTATTGTCATATACAGCCGTATAACCGGTGCCGACGCTCTCGTCCGTCACATCTCCATATCGCACGCTAAACTTGCCGGGATGCTCCGTTGCCAATTGCGTATACTTGCCGAACGGGCCCTTCTGCGACTCCGGGCCGACCTGCAGAATGTCCACAGAATTGCCGCCGTCGAGCAGGCTGCGCGCCAGATGCAGTCCGATGAATGCGTGGCCGCCGCTCTTCGTGTTCACGATCAGCACTTTCTCTGACATGGACGGGCCGCGGCTGCGGCTACGCGGAACCGCAGAGGGCAGCGTGGCCGCCCGTTGTGATTGGAAGGATCCGAGGAAGTGGGAGGGAGCGAATGCAAACATGATGCTGTGATGGCGGTGCGCTGTGCTGGGATGCTAGACGGGCAGGTCGATTGCGCTTTTAGAGGGTCGGATCATCGGGGATGCATCGCGACTTGAAAACATGGTCGAGATTGCTTGAGGGATCGTTGTTTCGTCTGGCAATCATATCGACTCTCCACGAATGACTGGTCAGTAATGCGGCACAGCTACTGCGGTATGACTTTGCATGGCCAATTAGCGAGGGATTGATATTGGGCGCGTTCTGAACGTTTTGCATCTAATTTTGTCAGACATGTGTTGGCGGCATAAGATTTCTGAATTTCCGTTTGGCTTCTCGTACTTGATCATTGGTCGACTTGGAACTGTACACATGTTCGAAATATCAGTGAGTCGTTTTGTTTTTGACTGTCGAAGAATTTGTCAAGTTGAACAAACCAGATCGCCAAGTCTCGCATCAAACGACGACAACGAGCAACCTGCAACACAAAACTTTAATTGCTGACGACCGAAGCGCATATTTTGGACGTGTTGGACAACGTGTCCAATTTCTCCGTCACGTTTGGCAATACCATCTAAACGCAGTCATGGTCACTAGATCGCGAACAGGAAAGGGCTCAAAGGCAGCTGCAAAAGCGAAGGAAACAACACCAGAGCCGCCTCAAGAGACCGCAGAAGCACAAATTCCTTTGTGGAAGAAAGTATTTAACCGTGAAGCGACTCTCACACCAAAGGAAATTCTCTCGGCTGCGCATTGGATTCGGCAAGTACTTGCCATTCTACTAGGCATTGTCTATGGCGTGCTACAGCTAAAAGGACTGCCATTTGTCATGTCGTTCATCATCACATCATTATCAACCCCACCAGCACTTTTGATGCTCTTCCACGAGATCGACCAGGACGAAGTTGCAAAAATTGGACATATTCAAACCGAGGGCTTCATGCCCGCTGGTGCTTTGTTCTTGTTGTCGTGGATTTTGTCGTACACTTGTTTCCTGCCGTCAACCTAATTGAGATCACATAGGCGCGGACGATATTCAACATCTACTTGTTCTCCTCGATACTTTTCAACATTTCATTGAGACGGTGCTTCAAAACGGGTTGTCCTTTCGATGTAACTTTTCGATGTTGCTTACCCTGTTGATGCGTCAATATTCGTAACGAAAGAGACGGTTGTGTGAGGATAAGGTGTCAATGGTTAAAAACATCAAGTATGTATGCATGTATCAAACTTTGGAAACAATTAAACATACCTGGTTCCGTCTTTGCTTTTTCGATTTCTTTAGCATGTTCTCCCGCGTTTTAATTTGCTTCAATCGTTCCTTCTCTCGTGCTTCGCGTTCCTTCTTCAATTTTTCAGCCTGTTTCATCTGCTTTGTGAACGGAAGATACTTCTTCGGACTATCATCCTTCCGCTCGGCACCGCTATCATTGCTTGTGCTTGTACTTTTTGCAATTTTAGTCTCCATTTCTGCCTCGCTACCATCTGTGTCACTAGTTTCTTTGCTGCTTGTATCGTTAACGCCGGCCTCAACTTTTTCATTCTTAAGGGGAGAGACGTTCTCTTGTCCTTTCTCATCCAGAGCATTTTCTTCGCCCGGTTCATGACTGCTAGAAGCGCTCGCCTTTGTTATTTTACGGCGTCGGCCAGCACGTTTCATTCCTTCGTTGGAGGTTTCTTCGTCCTCTTCAAATCGGCGCAAATTTGAGGCAACAATCGGCGCATCGCGAGCAGTAGACTCGAGCTGTTTCAATAATTTCTGCTTTTCGTTGTACCGGACATGGCGCTTCACCGTCTTTGCTTGTTTTGCTTTTTGTCGTCTGCGCAAAGCGTCGCGTGCAGCCTGTTGGTTACGCCCTTTGAAGCCGCCAGCTTCAGACATATCTCTCCGATTATCCATGTTTCCAAGGACAAACTTGTTGGCCTTGGGGTAGCAAACGGTCAATTGCGGCAATGGAAAATTCTCAAGTAGTTTGGTTGTCGCGCTCGCGATATTGGACGCCGCGAATAGACGTGATGTGGGGAGGAGTAGATTTCAATTGAAAAAAACGACCGATTTTTATTGATCCCGTCGGTGTGACGTTTGTACGACAAAAGCGATTGGTTTGCGTCGCTTATTGAGCGTAAATAAGTCTGTCAGAAAACTGATCTTGGATTCTTTGCAGTTGCACTGCGCGACATTTGTCGATCCTACTATGCTTCGTCGGGCGGGAGCCCTTGCGGCACGATCTGGAGCTCGATATTTGCACCAAAGTAGCCGCGTTCATCCAGAGCAAAATTTTCGACAATGGCAATCTCCGATTGTCATGCATTCATCCGCAAACTTTCCCAAGCATCACCTTCAACATGGAGCAATGCAATGCAATGAAATTTTGCAGCTTCGTTACAATGCGCCAATCTTTGGGCTTGCTGATTCAATGCCGTTGTCGCACCAACCAGGTATCGTCATTGCTCCTTCACTATTTCCTGAACAGGATGCTGAAGGCTTCGAGGCTAGCAGCACGCTAAAGAAGCGTCGTCTGAAGATGAACAAGCACAAATATCGAAAGCGGAGGAAAAGGGATCGCCGCCGTTCAAAGTAAATCCCTGATCTGGAAGCTACGTTTTCGCTTCTGCAATACCCCGTCCAATTCCAAATTAGCGCAGTTTGACTCGAAATGGGCTCCATTTTGCAAGAAAAGCGAAGCTCCACACCTTGTACTTGGTAATTGTTCTCTACTAGAGGCATTGCTTTCTGATGGCGAAAACATACTAGGACGGAATGTGAATTCCGGATGTCGATTCTCTGCCAATGGTGTACCAATTCTATAGCGTAAGCCGCGAATGGCTTGTTTGGTAGGTACACTCACTCTACTCCAAGGGATGCGAGCAGAAAGGAAAGCAATTCCGAATGCAATCAGGATTACCAAAGTTGCACCCACGATGCTATTGCGTAGCTGTGAGTATGATTGAGAAGGGAAGAACGGGATGGGGTCAGCGTACATTGTAAGCAGTGCTGTAGGTGCTCGAGTAGATAGACGGAACCATTGTTGAGTGTGGTGTAAAATTGGATCTCCCGCGCTTCTGCCGCACGATAGCAGTGTAGTGACATTTCCACTACATTCACAACTAGGGACAACGCGCGGTATTCGGAACAGAAATACAACGCCATCCTCGTTAGTGTCAGATAGGTCCAGCGCAGTTTGCTCGATGGGATTGTTCACAGTTAGTTGCTTTCCTGCTTCCCAAACACATAGACTGAAAATGCGAATGCTCACAATCTTGCATTTATACGCACTGAATAATGGGAGCTTTTTGTCGACGTTCAACAATCGGAATAGACTGGTTTCAAAGTCATGGATGTCAGGGAAGGCTCTGGTTGTCAGCTGTTCAAACTGAATTAGTGCTCTATCAACGTACCCGGACACCATATAGTCACCGTCTACTTGAACCATGACGATGGATGCAATCTTTAGAATGTACCTGAGCGACGCATCTACAAGTGTTTACTCTCTGGAGCGCCATGATGCAGCAGTGTCCATAAGGTCGTCAATGAAACGAAAATGTATCGACCTAAATATGTAATTTACATTGCAATGAAAAGACTGTTGAAGCAATGAACGCTCCTCTCCACACACTCGACAATGGTAGCAGATTCAAACCTCTAGAAGAGATGGACGAAGCACATCTACGAGTTCCCACTGATTCTTTTGTGGTGTGAGCAAAAATGGCGCAGTTGCATCTTCCATACTTTGCTCAGAACTCTCTCTATACTCTAACAAAGCGGCACAGGCGGTTCCCATCTCTGCGTTTCGACCGGTGAGCTGTTCAACAAGTTCCTCGCACCCCGGGTTGTGGCAAATGACCATAAGTGTCTCTCGTTCCATAAAGCCCTTTGATGCAAGTGCCTCATCAACAGCGACCGCCATTTCGTCACCGGTTACCGCGTAATACAACGATTCAGTGCACAGAGTATTTGCCGGTTCTTTCTCTGGAATATCGAGCAGACTGAGAGTTTGCACGGTACGCACAGCATCTGAGCAAAGAATCATATCAGGGAACCATCCTCGTTCAGCCAAGGCAGACCCCATGAGCTTGGCTTCCTCCTTTCCACGAGCACTGAGCACACGATCATGGTCTGGAATATTACTCTCTCGATCCCAACAAGTTTTTGCATGTCGTAAAAGTATCATCCTCCGAGTCGTAACCTCCGGACGGGCCATCACCTGTACCACGTCATCACCCTCCTCTGGGAGCTCTGAATCACTGGCAATGATGTCCTGCATCCGTTTAATTTCCTTCTGAACATTATCCAAGTCCTTTCTAAGCACCTTATTCTCAGTGGGTGGTTTGCGCTTGCGACCGGTGGTTGGGGGCACAAAGCGGAAAATCTGCGACATGGCGGTGACACAGCGGCGTCGCGCAGCATTGATAAAGGCGGTAGGGCCTGGATTGCGGGTCATAATTTTGCCAAAGGCCCACTTACCAAGCATGCGGACGTTGGCCAGCCAGACGAGTGCGCGCCATACCATGAGTGAAACGACGTTTGAAGCGCGCCATACCACGACGACGAGGAGCAGGAGGGCGCCGGCGAGGAGGGAGAGTGTTTCCACGATGATTCGCCCTGGCAAAGTGCGAGAAAAGCCTTTTTGCGCTTTGCGGTCCTGCGGCGGATTGGGGGCTGGTTGTGGCGGGGCGTCATCAGCGTTGCAGACAGGTCGAGGACGACAGCGGCGACGTACGGGAGCGATGGGGCGCAGTGGACATGGGGAGATTGCTACGGCGCACACGGTTGGCAGCTGGGCGGCAAGTGGTCGCGGAGCGCTGGTTTGCACGAAGGCAGGTGGTTGCGTTCTCATGTGGAATGCTAGCGGCTGCTGGTTGGAGTTACTAGGGCAGTGGAGAGAACGCAGTGCGCCGTAGCATCCAGCGGCACATGACCAGTGTCGAATCGGTAGGGATGGGTAGTGCTGGGGAGCGAGGCGCACAACGTTCGTAAGTGAGATTAATGTGGGTGTACCTTTTGAACGTTGATGGTCGGCATGGGGTTGACAAAAATTAGGAAATTGGGCAACTGGCCAATCAGAGGAATGGTTTCATGGCGCAGGTGTGCGTCGGCTGCAGACCGCCAGTGCAGCCTAGTGCTGGGCTATGCTGAGAACTCTATGCAGTATATTGAATTAAGGATGGTGAATGTGGGAAAGCATAGACTCCAAAAGTGGTGTGCTACATCTGTATCGGCAGCAATTAAGCGTCATCATAGTAGATCTTGGTTTGGAATTCTAAATGAAAATCTGTCAACATGGTAGCATTGTGGCAAAACAATGCAGTTCTGTTTGCAGTATAAGGGGGTTTGTAATCATCTGACGCTTGCTGCCTATCTACGCTAAACTAGAAGGGGACGATCACATGGTTGTTCGCAACAGGACTACTGCTGTATGAAGGTGACAGAAATGCTGGAACGGGCAAACCGAGTGAAACGTGCTGCAGGAATGCGAGATGGAGAGGAGTAGCGAGGCATTGTTGCCTTTTTATACTGTGGAGTGAAGGCTCGCGGTCGTTAGAGATGGTCGGGCAATTGGCTCAACAATCTGATCCGATGGGGAAAAAATAGAAGGTGATTGAATGGAAGAAGAAAAAATAGGGGCAGGAAAAACAGCGCTTGTTGCTAAATTCGGCAAGTGACTGGAGGAGCCGACGCAAGAGGGGTGTAAGTGGAGCACACGTTTTTGGGGAAATTTTATGATTTTTGAAGAGAGGTATTTTAGGCGACGAGCGTACAGTAATGTTGTCAATCGATCTGTTGCCATATGGTGGGCGACAGGTGTCTACCACTATTGCTGTGCATCACATCACATCATGCATGCATGTGTTGCCTTGCCACAATCCAACAGTCCATCCAATTAAACATCCGCTGTTCCACCACCGACACAAGCCTTTTGTTCCTCCTCTCCACCACCCCATTTCAAGCGCCCATCACTTTGTTGGCAACCCAACTCGCCCCATCTCTCCATACTTGACCGCATCGCCACTACCAGCCGTCTCTGCGCATCGCCCAGCTCCGCTCAGCCCAGCCGCCAGCAGCTGCGCGCCGCTCCCGCTGTCATTCCCGAAATGCCGCACACGCCCGCCGAATCTCCAGTGGCAATTCCGTGGTTCAATAACGCCTGGTTGAACGATTCGCGCACAGTGGCACAGCCGACCGCTCCCATTCCTCACCATCCCTCTCATTCCACATCGCTTCAAACCGTCTCGACCACTCTCTCCGCTCTGGAGCGCATCTCCCTCGTGTCCCTCGCCTCCCTCGCTTCCACCACCCGCCAGTTCTCTGCCCAGGAGTTGCACTCACCGCTCGCAGATAGCGCCACTCCAGAACTCTTCGCTTCAATACCTCACCCTCCCACCGCCGTCAAGCTCGCTGCACGCCCCCGACCCCGCCACCGCGATCCCCAACTCATCGCACTTCATCTTCGCAAAAGTGCAGGCGATGTCTCCAGGCCCGCCCATCCCAAGCCTCCCGTCGCTGTCACCAATAGGTCCAGGTCGTGTGCTGCTGCAAGTTTCTCCAGGAGGATTTAGCTTATGCTTCTGAAAGCATGCCATTCATGTACAGATACCGTTTATTTTCTCGCATGTAGTTAGCTTGAGAGTTGTAAAGTCTAGTACAGCCGTCCTGATGTATATCGCTGTGCATCCGGCTATCTAATTCATCCTCCTACCTTGTCTTTCTTAGCGCGACTAGCTTTTTTCAAAATTTTACGCTCCGCTTTCAGCTTTTTCTCCAGCTTCCTCTGCCGCCGCCTCTCACGCCGCTGCTCTTTCGTCAACGTTTCATCATTATCACCATCCTTTGTCCGCTCTTTATCCTGTTTATCAATACGAGCCAGCTTGGCGGTACCATGCGGACGACAGCGTCTACCTTCGCACGCATCAAATAACGCATTTGTACCTTCCTGCTGCGGCTTTCCATACGCGTCCTCCATAGCCTTCTCCCACCACGCATCCTTGAACGGCCGATGCTCTGCACCAACACCTAGATTGTTCGTGCGCTTCGAAACGCTCATTGGCTCTAGCACACCATCTCGTTTCGCGCCCAGGCCAGTACCCTCCGTCCAGCCCATTTTTGCGAGCAGTTTAGCGCCAAAGCCATCCTTGAGCGACATGGCTATGGCAATGTGAGACTGCAATTGGCGCGCGCGGGAGAACACGTGCGCGATCGTACCAACCCAGCGAGCGATATGCCTTACGTTCGCGGACGCCGTCGGGACAAAGAATCTGCGCGGGCTGCATGCAAATAATGAAAATATAGCAAATGCACATTGCTGTGTGCGTAGGGGAGGAGATTCACCAATGTAGTTCAAGAATAGATGGACAAGTCGGTGGGCGCCTTTTTTGGGCACTTTTCTAACAATAGGTTGTGCGCTCTCGCGTTGCCGCGCTGTGTCGGCACGTCAGCTTCTCATCAACTCTCTCACACATGCACCGCATCGCGCAGCGCAGCTAGTGCAGCACCGTTTGCATTAATCACTCTTGTTTCGTCTGCAGCACGTTTTGTAATCCACGTGGTGGCTATGTGAACGTACGTGTCGCCCAACTACATTTCCCTTACTATGATGGATTACGTGCGATACCTACGCTCAAAGCAAACTATTGATGATCGCGCCCTTAACCTGAGAGTGCTGCAGTGCTTCGAAACACACATTCTCAAGTGCTGCCAAAACGGCCTCTCCACACTGCGCATTGTTGAGGTCGGAGCCGGTGTCGGCGCCATGTTTATGCGCATCCTGCAGAGAAATCACTTGGCATGGAGCAATCTGCAGGTGCACTATACTATTATTGATATCAAACAAGAGGTGCTCTCTGTTGCGCGTCAAATTATTCACACCGAAGCGGCCGCAATAGTGCGCAACACTGCTGTTGACCAGATATCACCAGCACCAACTGTAAGGAGCGCGGATATTTCTGGACAAGGCGTTCATCATGCAGCCTCGAGCTCGCACGACGCGCAAATCAATTTGAGTAGCATTCATATCGGTGACAATATCACCACACACTTTGTATGCGCTGATGCGCTGCACTTCCTGAAAGAGCGCAAACACACTTTTGACGTCGTTATAGCTGCAGCTGTGCTGGATCTCTGGGAACTGCAAGAGGCTCTGCCAATTTTGTTCGCTGCCATCGACGAGCACAGTCTACTCAAGGCGTTCTACTTTCCTATCAACTTTGATGGAACTACAGACTTCTTTCCCCAATCTTGCGAACGATCCGAATATGACTTTGAGATAGAACACTTCTTCCATCAAGCAATGGGGACCAGAAAAGCGATGCAGTTTGATACCCTCGCTTGTCACACCGGCCGAAGGCTCATCGCCATTCTCAATCATCTCAGAGTCAACATCCTCTCCATGGGAGCTTCCAGTTGGATTGTCAGTCCACACCATGGTAGATACTCAGCAGATGAACAATATTTCCTCAGTTGCATCATCGATTTTGTTTACGAAACCGGCAAGAGCCTGCATGATCGCATACCCCGTCACGATATTGATGCTTTCCAACGGTACATTGACTGCAGGAGGCGGCAGATTGAAAAAGCTGAGCTCATTTACGTGGCACATAACATTGACTTTTTTGGAGTTTTGTAGCTCAGTCATCTCGCAGTTGCTCATCCATTTTGGCAAGTGTGCTACTTAATTTTTGCTTCTTGCTCGAAGCCGATGCCACTGCAGCCAATAAATTTTTCTCCGCCAACTTGTGTTTCTTATTTTGCTCACAACGTTCACTTTCAAACTGTGATAGCAACGACTGCAAATGCTGCTTGAACTGCAACACCTCGTCCGCCAAGATCTTGCTGTTGTGTTGCTCCGACGAAATGCAGTTCTATTCATGACGAAATGTCAGTCCAAATCTATTGTGTACAATAAGGGGGCCTTGTTGGCGGTTGCAATGCATACCTGATTCTCCGATATGATCTTCTTGCAGTTGTCTGGCATTTCTCGCTTCATTGAATTCGTATATCTCATAATTTGCTTTGACACAACACCCGCCACCTGCTTCATGCGCAATTCGCTCTTTGCTGTTAATTCGTCCATATTTTCAATCGTCCTCAGCCTTTTCGCTTCCATTTTTCTCTTCTCCACCTGCAACAACAATGACCAAGTCAGCAACTGCAAATATGGCTTTCGCAATGCATCACACAGGAACAAACCAAAACTCACCATAAGCTTCTCCTGAGCGAGACTCTTCATCTTTTCCAGAAAAACGCGATTCTCCCCGTCATCAGAGCTGGTGTGCGCCTGCTTGTTACCATCGGCGCTTTCTCCTGATGATTCGCTGTCATTCGGCAATAATGTGACAGTTGATGGCCGCTTTTGAGCTTTCCAACATGAAGAATGGATCGCGCTTGCATTAGACGACTTGACGACCCGTTTCGATGATATATGACTCTTGCTTTTCTTTTTTCTCGCAGCGGCAATACTTGTTCGCCTTGCAGTTTTATTCAATCCCGCATGCTTTGATGATGGTTCAGGAGAGAGGCTCACCTGTTGTGCACAAGATTCAGGTGTCTGCAGTCGTGCAGGACTTTTGCTTACCAACGAATTGGTTACACAGTTAGTACCATTGTTGTGATTACATATGGATGCAAGTAAGGCTTCGATGTCATCGAGTGCGTTGTTTACTTTTGTTTGCTGTTTGCGACCCATTGTAGGTTGAGTGCAATTGGGGTGGGTGAGGGAGGGCTGGAATGCTTAAAGCATATTCGACGATAAGAAAATGAAAGGAAAGGACGGGATGAAACGAAAGAGCGAAAAATGAATGATAGCAATTCACAGTGGAAATTGCTTTTTAATGAAGTGCGAACGTCGAGCAAAGCTGCAGATGCGACCCTATCGGTTGGCGGAGGGTATGTCGACAAGCAGCTGTAGCATTGCATGCACAAATAATGATTTCCAGCAAATGACGATTTTCGGCAGACTCGCTGATGGATACATGTTGTGTTACTGCTATATCCAAACGAGGGAGCAGTGATTTGATCGGGGAGCTCGAGAGGTCCCCCTACTCTACAATACGATGACGCAATTTCAGTGATGTAGTTGGCATACGTTGGAACTATATTCACAGTGATGACACGAAGATAAATAAACAATGGTCAAGCAAAAAGAATGATCACTCTGTCACTGCGACAGCGCTGTTATCAACGGGCGGTGGACCGGGGGTGCCGTCATCGTAAGATTCGCCAGGCGGTGGCTTGGAGAAGCGACCCTTATACCTCGGTCGCGTTTCAGCGAGTCGTTTTCTGACCATGTAGCGGACGCGTTTTTGATACTGTCTGCGACGTTTCTTCTCTCGAAAACGCTGCAGAGCTTCGAGGCGCTCCTCGCGGGTATACTTGAAGAGGGTGCCGTCGGGGCGGTTGGGTCGCGCGGTTTGTTTGGGTGGCAGCAGAACGGTACTATCGGAGGAGTCGCTGGCGGCACTTGGCGGGCGCGAATCGGGGGAGGCAGCATCGGGCGGGTGTTGTCTGGCATTGGACACGGAGAGGAGAAGTTGCACGGCGAGATTGGTTTCACTGTTCACTTTTGAGAGCGGAGCGGCGGACGCTGCACGACCGGAGCCCATGACGATGATGGTCGGTCGGGAGCGAATTGAGACGCGGATGGTTGATCTGAGGTGCGGACGGCAATGGCGCGGTGTCTTGGCAGCGGTCGACAGTAGATAGACGGTTGGGTTGCGCTTGGCTACTGTACGGCTGGGATGGACGCTGCGAGTGAGGTGTTTGAAAGGCCGGGAGGAGGACTGCAGCGCTGCGAACGGGCACATTACAAGGCACGGCGGCGTCTGGGGCAGGCGAGTAGATTTGTAGGCAAATATCTGAATAGATATTTGGACCGATAGCGGACACGTGTTGCACACTATTTGGGCGGCTGCGAAATGAAAATCTAGTAATGGCAGGCAGCGCTACTTGGTTGGAGGCGATTGGTCGGTTGTTTCAACGTGGATGCGGTGTTGTAGTTTGAGATTTTGGCGCAGATATTGTCGTGAGCGCTTGATGGACGCATGTGGCATGGGAGTGCCATTTGTCGGCGACGACGTCGGCGGCGGTTGTGAGTGGTTGACCTGACGTCTCAGCTCAGTCTAACGCATCATAATCCATGGACGAGCCGATATTTTTGAAACGCACGCCTTGTGCCATGCGCGTGTGTTTGTTGGCGCTCCTTTCGATTATGTCATGCATCCAATAGAAACTGTGTTTCCCGCTGTGGAATGCAACCCGAGGTATGATAATCATTTCAGAATTGAGGACACCGTGTCTACAGGTAGTATCTCACTTGCATCCTCTTTTGGATATCTTGTTCATCTTCCCATCTCGGTAACCAAACGCGCAATGGATTACAGCTCCCCAATTCAAACTCCTCCTGTCCATGACCACTCCTTTCCAACAGCGCACAACACACCATGCTATCGCTGCTTCGCTGTCCAGCTCTCCAATGCTACCGTCTCTTCTCGCGTAAATACTTGTGCTGTGTCTATTTCGTCCTCTCTACCATCACTTCACCGTTAAAACATACTATCCAATGGCACTCCAACCTCACACCTCGAGTATCCAATTGCACCGCATTCACTCCCCTATCCAGCCAACTTCCCAATGGCTCTTTCGCCCAACCGCAAACTCTCCAATTACTCAAACTCTACAACCTGAGCTCATATTCGTCCTCGACACGAGTAGCTCCATGAATTTCGTTTGGTACCCACTAGCTCAAGCTGTTAATGCTTTCTGTGATCGTTACTCCCCGCACTCCCCAACTGCAAATGTCGCTTCCAGTCCTCCAAATCGTCGTATTACTATCATTCAGTACGCCAAGTATGTATCGCTCCAATATTCCCAGCGACATAAACGACACTCTCGGCTGGACCCCGACTTTGATTATGAACATTTGGATCAAAGCTGTGATGATATTTTTCTTGCATTTCAGACATTGAGTCGCTACATCAACAAGCGTCGAGCCAATGCATCGTCCTGCTCTTCCAGTCCTCCACTTCAGTTCATCGTCTGCTATATCGCCGACGGTGGCGATACTGAGAATGGAAAGTATCTCAATGAACGTTTACAATCCTTGTCCAACTTTGACTCCAAAGGCGTCCAGCTCACGACAATTGCAATTGGCGATCATTTTCCATCTAATACAATGATGATTATCCGCAGCATATTTCATGACCCCAATTCAATTACTATATCGCTGCTCACTAAAATTGATTATGATGACGACTTTCAATCCCGTTTCGATCTTGTTGTTCCGCATCTCCTGGGTAACACCAGTGTTGCAGTTCCAATCCAACCATCTGTCAAACGTGCACCATGGCTCAACACAACAACTAATTCCGTTACCCTTGGCGCATGGTACATTCTTGACGACTGCGATTCTCAAACTCAACTTCTCCTTGCTACCGATGCTGTACCCATAGTAGATGTGTCATTGACGCCGCAGAATCTCCTTGAAATTGGACGTCAATGGGTGCGTGATTTGCAAACCGGCCTGGTGTGCGGCGTTACCGGCAAAGAGGAAGCAAGAATCGCGTTGCAATTCATCACAAAGTTGAAGAATGGAGCTGTTTCCTATCGAAACTTGCAAAAACGCTCAGATAAATCAGTCATGTCCACTGCAAAAATAACAAAGTTTACCCAAAGACTGCGAGCAAAGGAACAGCGATCTGAGATGTACGAAATGCAAACGATAGTCAATGAGATAAGGGAAATGGCTATGGTTGGACTATCAGATCTCGATGACGAACAGCTGGCAAAAAGACTCGCGATTGGAACCAAAGAGAGCAAGCTTCTTGATAAAGCAATTCGACTGAAGGGAATTTTGACGGCGTCAGAATTCTATCAAGCAAAGAATCAATTCCGTGATATTCTGCTCCCACAGCTAGAATTGCTTCGCCGATGTGCGAAAAGTGACCCTTGCCGAAGTGCTGTGACTCTGGAAACCAATATAGATGTTCTCACAGATTCCGGTTTTCTCGACTGTCTGTTCCATCCCACTGTTTCATCCCAGTACAATTTGATTGAGTGCATGCCTGTTGTTGGCTTAAGCATCAAGGCTCATATTCCACAAGGAGCTATCATTAACCCTTGGCTGGTCAGAGTGGATTCAGTATCGCGAGTCACACCCTATCTGGATTCATCCACACTGTTGGAGTTGAAGGGAGATGATGGGATAGCAATTCTTCCATGTGGCCTGGAAGAGAACGAACATGTATCTGTCGTCTGTCCTCTGTTAACACCTCATACTTCAGCAGCGCTAGCACCAATTTTTTCAAGCAAGCTGTACCAAATTCTGATGACATATCAAACAACTCAGAATGTGGACACTCTTCACAAATCATCACACATGGCTCTGCTCGCGTCTCTGTTAGCTTTCCTTGTTGCAGATACGGAATCGCACTGGCGAGATGATCTTCTTGATACTGTTACTTTCACTGCGATGTCGATAATGCGGTATGCTGTTCATGGAAAATCAGGAAATACCTACCTGGACGTGTTGAGCAGAAAACCGCAACATGCGTTGGTAACATCTCACAAGACTCTTCCGAAAACATGCGAATGTATTTCAAAGGCACTCATGGCGGTTGCGGTGTTGCTGAGAGATAGAAATGATAATGATATTGCATGGGATGAGCTGTGGGAAAAACTTGTTCTAGAATACATAGGTCGAGCTGTTCTGTCGGATGACCCAACGCGACGGTGGGATAACTGGTTCACGATTAATAGCCTTGAGACTTTGTCTGAGGTGACATTCGAGGACATCTTTGGGGATGATGGCAGTTCAAAAGCGGAAATGGCTAAATATGCATCTCTACCAGCAATTGGACGTGCTGTACAAGCGTTTAAAGGAGCTTTTGGTATGGCGACGATATCGGCCGGGAAACTGCAGATAAATTGGAAAAGATTGGAGAAAGCCAATGCCGCAAGCAACGGGCCGGTGAAATGGAGGACGTTGGTTGGGTTTGAAAAGAAATATATGGGTGGGTTGGCGGTGACGGCGAATGAGAAGAAGATTACGTCGTTTGTTTCGCATGCATTACAAACAAATGGCTCATACGAACGAATGTTCACAGAGGCTGAAGCATGGAGTGAATCTCTTGAGACTGGTATACAGAAAGAAATTATGCGAATATGTCATAAGAAAGCAATCCGTTCGGCAAAGAAAGCTCTTGAGCTTGATGCGCAAGAGCGATTGCGGGCACATATGTGCGCAATGCACCAAGGTTTAGTACTTCCTATGTCTCTGGCAGAGGTGAAGAAAATGAGATTTGAACGGTATGGGCTTGAGACGAGCGATGAAGATGTGAAGGCACTGAAATACGACGCAGTGAGTGGACTATGTCGAAGAGCATGCCAAAGTGCCAGTTGCGAGCGGTTTTTGATTGCAGATAAGAGATTCCATGAGCATCTCGAAAATTGCTCGCCTGTGGGTGGGAAACCAATCATTGCAATGCATCGCACGGTGCAACAACATCATGATAAATGTTTGGATGAAATTGAAGGACTGCTCATCAGTGGTGCTTGTTGGCGTAGAACAGATAGGAAGAGCCTTCGAAATGTTGGACGACAAGATTATCTGGCAATATATCGAGAGCATATTGCGACGCTTCGCGAGGTGTACAGGACATTTGGAAATTCGCAGTTGGATGAGATGATGATCGAGTAGTGTACA
Organism: Asparagopsis taxiformis; assembly: GCA_030407315.1. Classification (NCBI taxonomy): domain Eukaryota; phylum Rhodophyta; class Florideophyceae; order Bonnemaisoniales; family Bonnemaisoniaceae; genus Asparagopsis; species Asparagopsis taxiformis. The sequence continues at coordinate 38,221 of JALQPE010002265.1, read as the reverse complement.
TATAAACAACTGCGCTACCCTCGAGGGTAGTTGCACAACGCGTGCGCGCTCTTGAACAAAACATAAAACGAGCGATGACGGTATTGTTTGCTTGAGTTGGCGCATGTTATTGGGCCAAACGCAACATGCCAAAATATTCGCAGAAAACCCTCTTCACTGTTTTCAACCAACCATAGCAAAGAAAGCAATGCGTCTTGTCATACTTCCGGCGGCGAAGGCGTATCGCTTCAGCATCCTGCATTCGATTTCCCGATATCCCCCTATGAGCCCGACACCGAATCTTCGCCGTTGCCCAGGTACTCACAGACACCCTCGAGGGTAGTTCTCATCGAACCATTCTCGACATGGCGACCATAAAGCCTTCAGAAAGAAGCAATTCCACGATGAATGTTCGGGATATTGGTGCCTCGCTTCCATCAGTGCAGCACCCATATCATCGCAAAATGAACAAAACTGCGGCCGCGATGCCACCAACACTCCCAGAATGCTTCGCCGAAGTATGGCGTCGTCGCAGCTCTACACTTCCAGCTCATCGGTGCGAACGCGCGACGCTGGAAGCCGTTGCATCCACCATACCCGAGGAGGCTCGCTCTGCAACTGGCGCTGCTGCAGCCGGTGTCTATCTCGCAGCGCTCATCATGTCACTCAAGCGAATCGTCGAAACCACCCGCCCCCTAACTGCGCCTGCCTCGGAGGGCTCTGAAGCCCTCCCAAAGGGAAAGAAGGCTCGCAAGAAGCAGCGCAAGGCCGATAGAGACGCCGAGGCTGCTGTGAACGATATGGCTGCAACTGAAGTGTTTACAGTCGGCCGAGATGACCCTGCTAAACGAACAGACAGGATGGTGGATGAGGAGAATGATGCAGATTCAGCAACTGACAGTGATATCGAGCTTATTGCTAGTTTGGTCTACCTAATTGCACAGGCTGTTCGTGGTGCAAGTCAGCCCGTTCTTAATTCTCAGTGCGAACATGTGCTTGGAACAGTCATGGCTGCGCAGGATCATACTGCAGGGAAGGATGTCGTAGTTCGTCATACAAGCGTTGTGTTTTCATCTGTTTTATCAGTCCTGGACTCCGTGGCATGGTCCAAGCCTGCAGTGCAGCGTGCCTATCTCTATCTTCTTTCAGCGACCTGGCATTCGGAAGCAAAAGCGCGTAGAAGAGCTCGTGATGCACTTGAAGCTCTTTTACGCTGTCCGCGTGCATCTGTTATTCTGTCCAAGACGAGTGTCTCGGCTTCTGGTCAGCTTGTTTCAGAATTGAAATTGCAAGGAGCTATGCTTGATCAGTCAATTAAGGGAGATGCTGTTGTTACTAGTCTGTACAATTCAGCTTCTTTCATTCATCTGCTCACGAGCGCTGAACGATTTACACCTTTTCTCATACCACAGGATGCTGCCCGTGTCGCAAAGGAAATCGTATTAATCGTAACTAAGAATTTGCCAAACGTCACTGTTTTCGGTCTTCTTGCCCTTGGAGCTGTTTTTCGCAAAAAGGTCACTGCCGAAGATGATGATCCCCAAGGAAACAAGCTGGATCCAGGGCTAGTTCCGAAGTCCGACCTTGGAAAATTGCTCCAAGTGTTGTTGAAACATGAGCTTATCGGGAATGCACCCAGCGAACTTGTAATTGCGTACTCTAATTGTATCACAGATGGGGCTATAGCATACGCCAATTCCTATCTGCATTCTCCACCGATGACTGACTACATTCTTAAACCAGTTCAGAAATTGTTCGATTTGATGGACCCAACAGCGGGAAGATCTGCTCAAACAAAGAGTATTACCACAGATCTGCGTCGTCTCCTGTCGCAACGCTGGTTCCAGAGTAACACTGAAATTTTCTCACTGTTGAAGTCATTCACTGGCAATGTGTACCGTATGCATTGGCCGGAGACCACGCTAGTCTTGAAGAGATATCTCGAAGAAGGGTTTGCTGCTGGAAACCCACAAATGAAGCCTATTATACTTGATTTTATCAAGGAAATTGTTGCTATGCGAGAAAAAGCAATGACTGCTAACGATCGCAAAGTGCAGGAAATGGTGCGAGGGCTTCTTTCCTCAATTGCAAAAGGTGGTGGCGCTGAGCGATTGCTGTCTGTAATTGATCTTTCATACGATAAGCAGTCTCATATTACCAACCCGTGGATCCTACCTATTCTACGAGAAAACCTGTGTGGAGCCCCACTATCTTTGTTCACGTCTCATTTAATGCCCATTGCAGAACAGCTTGAAGAAGCAGCGAAGAAAACGTCGTTACAGAACCGTGTTGTGGAAGCTAAGAATACAGGGATATATATCTCCCAGATTTGGGGCTTACTTCCAGGCTTTTGTAACAAACCATCGGATCTTGGCCAGGATGGTGTGATGACAACAGCTTTCAAGGCAATCCACTTCTGTTTTAGTACAGAAGACTTCATTACTATGTATACAATTGGTGTAGGGGGTTTGCGACAGCTTGCTGCGTCAATATCCAGTCTTCAAGCTGAAGACCCGACAACCAAAGCTAAGCAAAAGTCTTTTGGAAGCCGATTGAAAAAATTGTTTCCAACTATATCGGATGTTGCGGAGAAAGTTGCAGACGACAGACGTGGATTGATTCTTGAAGCTGTTGTTGCTGCGTGTAGGGCAACTAACGACCCGTCGCTCGTCTCAGCGCTTTTGCACAAAACTATTCGCAGTCTTCTTGAAGCACAGTTGAATGAATCAAAGGCTGGAGATGCAATGACTGATGAGGAAACTCGAACACGCACTCAGCACTCTATCGCGGATCTTGCCATTGCATTAGCGGAAAGCGGAATTGTGCCGCGGGATGCCGCTGAGATTGGCTTCTTGGAAAAGGCGATGTCTCCCTTGTTTTTCGACGCGAAGCATAGCTCTCTTCAGAAAAAGGCATACCGAGCTACAGCTCTCCTGATTTCACTTGGAGCCAGTGGTACAAACCAGGAGGCATTAGACAGCTTTGTGAAAAGGATTGCAGAAGCCGGGAAAACAGTTGCTCCAGGAGCCAAGGCGTCCCGCCAAGCGTTGATCTTGGCTTTGATCAATCACCATGTATCGTCGACTACAGACGATCAGAGGATGCACTATTTGAATGCGATGAACGATTACTTCCTTTCTGAGGTGGTTCTGGGTACAAGGGACTCTTCAGAAAAGACTAGAGCCGCTTCCTTTGGAACTCTACTGTCGATGGCTCGGGCATGGAATATGGCGTCCTCAGAAGACGACATGGCGGGCCTTAGACAGTTTTGTATGGCAGTTGCAGCCGGTCTTGGAGGCAAAACTGTGTCTATGTTGTCAGCAACCTTAACAAGCCTAGGGCGTTTGATATATGATTTTCAAGGTGAAGCTTCTCTGAATTCAGAATTTGGAAAGCTTGTAGACTCTATGTTTGCATCGAAAGTTGCTCCGGCGCAAAAGGATGAGATCATGGATACCGCGGATGGGCCAAAAACGGATAAAGAGGTTCAAGAGTTTGTTGTTCAACCAGGGCCAGTTGCTATTCTCCTCCGTCACAGTGCCATTGAAGTACAAAAAGCAGCCCTTGGGGTGATGAAAATCGCAACTAAAGCTATTGCCAAACCAGTATCCCGGTTGGAAGATGTCCTGCCCGGTGTATTGCCAGGGTTGGTTCATGCAGCAGCCCGATCAAAGAAGCAGGAGATTCGTCTAAGGGTTCGCATTATTTTAGAACGCTTATTGAGGAAATGTGGAAGAGAAGTGCTCGAAGAAAATTTCCCTTCGGAGCATATGAAGCTTCTGGCAGCCGTTCGAAAACAGTATAGCAGAGATCTGATTAAGAAGCATGCATCAAAAGAGAGACGAAAAGAAGCTAATGCTTCACAGACAAGAATGGGGCAAGGAGATGGAAATGACGATGCAAATGATGGAGGCGATAGTGATTTCGACCTTGATGATTCTGATTCTGATGTTGAACGTGAACTATTAGACGGGGATGACCTGTTGAATGTACACAAGAGAACGTCAAAGGGTGATTCGGAAGAGCTACGAGTTGCTGAAAGGGATGGAGATGTGATGAACCTTCTTGATGCGAACAATTCTCAATCGATGCTCACTCACGGTGATTCCACGAATGTTTCTCGTCCTGGTGGAAAGCGCAAGCGAGGGGGACGAAATGATGATGTCATAAAATATTCAGACGATGGCCGGCCAATTTTCATTGAAAGTGATGGGGACAGCGGTGCAGCTGAAGGTGGTAGCATAGCTAATGATGTTGACTCAGATTCAGATATGGAAATCAGATCGAAGGTACGAAAAAACCCACCTTTCAATGACAAGAAACGCCGACGCAATGAATCTGAGAACGCTAGGCACACAAAGAAAATGAAAGGGTCCTTCGGTGAAGAGTATCGAGGCAGAAGAGGCTCAGGTGACGTGAAGCGTGCCGGCCGTCCAGATCCCTTCGCCTATATTCCGCTGGGGGCAAGTATGCTCGGTAAGAATACCCGGCCAGGTTCGTCTAAGGCAAGTCGAGGTGGGCAAGTCTCTAGTCTGCATAGGATTAATAGGAAAGGAGGCAAGAAGAAAGGGCGATCAGGCGTACCAGGAAAGCGGTAGAACCTTGTTCGTCTCACTAATAAACTACTCGGTGTTGCTAAACTATTTTTCTGATACGCTGGCTCCTATGTAGATATTCAGAAAGAGTAGTTTCAACAGCTTGAATGCTTTGGTAAGGTTGATGATCATGTGTTTAATAATATCTCTTCACTTTCTTCTGCTGTGAGAGCTTCCATAAGCTTGACTCTGCGCAACAATGCATCTTCGGACTGTAGTTTCTCGGCAATATCCTGCTCAGAGTTAAGCTGCGTTTGGATCGGGGACTTATCATCCACTAACCTTGACAAGTATAGATTTCCCAATTTCATCAAGTCTGAAAGACTTGCGACACGACTTTCTAGGAAGGTCATGTTGGAACATAGCGCACCTATTAGGTAGCGGTGTAACATTTCTTCTGGCCCTTCTCCCTCCTGAACAGTGTCCTTTTTGATCTCAATAAGCCCTTCTCGAAGCTCATCTTCAATCATTGCCTTAATATCCTCTGAGAGTACAGTGTTGAAGTGCACAAGCTCGTGGAATACCAAGCATTTTCGTAGGCAGTCTACATGCATATTAAGCTCAAATTCGTCGCAAGAGGACTCTGCATCACTCTGTACATCGTTATCCTGTTCAAACTCTATAGCAATGGAGATTACTTCCTGCTTCTCAGTTGACGAGAGCATCGTGATGCCTGCGTTATTGGGCCAATAATTGCGGGAATCCAATGCTCGTCCTGAAAAACGCACTTTTCTCGTGGCTTGGTGGCCAAGAGTACAAGCTTCACAGGTAGTAAGACCAGGCGATTGTGGATTGACTTCTGACCATGCCATTTGCCGTTTACGCAAGAGTTGCTCAAATAATTTCTCGCTCCACTGTGCGCGACATACCCCCATGTGCCGAGCGCGATCCATCTCCGATAGTGTGGACGCTACACATTGAAAGCTTATTCCTTTCGCGCAAGATGGGTCTCGCTCATAGCTTTGCTTCAATTCGTTACGATTCCATGATTCTCGCACGCTCGATTTGATCATGGTCATGATAAACGCCTTGAGGGTCTCTGTGATTTTCGAATGCGCAATGCGGTACGATGTTCGTGACAGCGAAGAACGCCACCAGGGAACCTTTGGTACATTCTTGCGCTTAGGACAACTGTTGGTTTCTGCCTCCAATTTTGCAAGAAGTCCCAAGCCTTTGCTCGGACTGAGAGTTTTCGCAGCTTCTACGCCCTCTCGGTTATTTCCCACAATCGCGTTTTTCTGTTGTGGGCTCTGTTCTACGACAGCGGCATCGTCTTCGAATAATCGCTGAACAACTTTGTCTCCGTTTAGTTTGTGCTGAGCATTTGGTTTTTTCCCTGTGGAGTTGAGCGATGGCATTTTCTCTACACATGGTGCCTTCCGCTGTGGTTGATCTCTCAGTTTCATTGGTGGTGATTTCGATTTACGCTTAGCATTGGGAAATGGTTGGTGAGTAAACTGATTGTCTACCGAAGGTTTGGTCAGACTGCCAGTACCAACAGGAGCGCTTTGCGGGCAGGTGATGGGTGTTTTTTTCAATGCAGTTTTGTTGACAGTAATACTTCGTAAAGGGGCACTTCGTACAATTCCCAGAATGCGTTGCGGGCTCTTCTTCCTGTTCTTCTTCCGGTCCTCAATCTGAATTTCGTCTACATCAATGACTTCTTGCGGAAGTTGGGCACTAGGTTTAGCAGTATTTGATACTTTCTTGCTCGAACGCTTTAAAGAGCGTTGCTTAGGTTGTCTTGGTTTTCGAACTGGAGGAGGTACATACAAAATGGCACTGTTGGCTAGCTCAGGATCTGAAATAGTGCTGTTTGAGGGAGACTGATTAATTTTGCGGCGCTTTGCGGGTTGTTCAATGAGGGAGATACATTCCACTGGTCGGTTTTGTGAGGCGTCATTTGAAGGAGGTGCTGCAACTTGAGGGGCAGGATGTCGTGCAGAGAGGTCTATGTCTTTTACGAGAGCATCAGTAAGCTTTTTCGCAGCTGATGCAATCAGTGCGGTTTGTTCGTCCTTGCTAAGTAGAGAAATCTGTTTCATATTGCACATAACGCTGTCGACTTGGATGCGCAGATCAGCCATCTGGTCGGAAAGGTCTGTCGGAGGATGTTGGCCGGGGGAAGCAGCATGTTCTTTTTGAACGGGCTCGCTACGCTTTCTCTTACTCATGATGGTTCGCGCAATGAAAAAGGTCAAGATGTATTGAGGAACGAATCCATGAGATAGATGGTAGGCAGGTCAGGTATGGATTGGGGGCAGCATGGCAAGCAGAATATTTTACGTCCCTACCTAAGCGTTACGTACTTTCTGCGTCGTTCGCTGGGACAAGTTTGCCGCGTACAGAAATCCGTATCGAGCCAAATCTAAGTGCCGCATTGCTTACAATTTCCGAACAAATCGACTAAAATACCAAATCGAACAACTCTGCCTTAGACTTGACTTCCAGCACTTTCGCTCTCCATTCCACTTTGCAATTGTATCTGCTGAGGTGTGAACTCCGCTGTTATTTGACCATCCACAAACTTCCATCACCTCTCTACTGGTCAACGCCACGATTTCCTCCCATCTTTTCCCCCCGTCATCACCATTCACAACCAGGCAAACTTTGCCGCACATGCAAATATTTTTAGTTCCAAGGTGATATGAACGTATTCTAAACAACTTCTTATGCAGTGCAGTGTCCGGATAAATTCGACTCATCTTCTTGAACCCCCGTGTGATACTGTTTCTTTAAAAGAACATACCGCTGAACATAAACAAATTGCAATACAGACAGCATCAGGCAGTTTGAACGCCTTTCCATTAGTGTGCCGTTAAACATACAATTCAATACGCGGTGGTGTGACGAACATCCTGTATCTTTGCCATAAATTAAGCACTAAAATGGATCTATTACAACCTTATCCTCAAAACACTTCCGCACCCATGCTTCAGTAACCACTCTCTTCTCATTCACATCAGATTGCTCCGTCCACTTTGATTGTATAGAAGAATGTAAGAGTACATACAGCACTGTAGGGCCATCTTCTGTAACAACTTTTGCACCCATGGCTCGTAGCAGTCCTAATGTACCATCGAGACGAATTTCAGTTGCAGGTGCATAAAACGACACACCTCGAAACATGTTTCCTGCAGTTTTCATTCCTTTGTCAATGTCATTTTCAATCTCTATATCATCACCTTGAGTGTTGTGAGCATCACTTGCTTTCCTCCATTCCTCCACTTCATTTACACACTTCTGCAGACCAACTATGTCGGTGACATCCTTCCAAGAGTCCCCGAAACGATCTGCAGTACGGAACAGCTCACTTTCGAGCTGCACCGTAGCGTATACGACATGCTCAAGAGCTGGGATGATGCGTATTTTCTTAGTGTGGCATTCATCGATCCATTCATTTTGTATAATTGAGCATTTTTCTTCATCATCCGACTTGCGCTCAAATGCTTCTTTCATTTGCTTCACTCTGCCAAACCGGCTCGTACAAATTATGAAGTCCACCTTGGAAGAAAAGTTCTGTACAAAACAACCACCCAATTCATGTATCTTGATTTCTACTGCTTCTTTCGGTCCTCGATCTGGTGACAAAACGAAAAATGATAAACCTTGTAGAGCGCGACAAACTTGGGAAACCTGGGAAATATCAGCTCCTATTGCAGAGCTGATCACTGCACGGGAAGTTCTCCCACCAGTAATCACATGACCCTCCTCTTTAGCTCTTTTCACAGCATCTTCTTCCTCTGTCTTCGCGGATACCCTGGATTTCTTTCCATCCACTGTCCGCACGTCATCTATATCGTCCTCGTCCGGTCTGATGAAGGCTGGGCCTTTCTGCTCATCAAGATCCACAACATGATCAAATGTAGGCACGTCATAGTATGGCTTCTCCCAATTGATCCTCTCTACGCGAGGAAATCGGAGTACAAAATTCTTTCTGTTCAATTCGAATGCTCTAATAGTGAGCACGACTGATTTCCATGGTTCAATCCACTTCGCGATATCTGCAAACAACAGTGGTGTGTACTTCCTCTTCTCAAAGTGCTCAGGAAGATCTTTTGTATCGAAGTCTTTCCAGTCCCCTGCGCAAAGTTTCTGAATTTCAGCAAGCTCTGTATCCGAATACCCAGTTCCTACACTCGCAATGGGAGTCCACCGACATTGCTTCATTTTTGTTTCCCATTCCAAGCCTCTTCCTTTCCACTTGGGAGCATCAGATTCACTTGTGCGGACTCCAACAAGGAAAGAGCTTAGTTTTCCTGACCTCTGTAGACGATGTCCAGAGCTTGTACTATATCTGGCTCCTAGGATCAAAACATCCAGGTCTTGGATACCTCCGTCAAAGTAGTCTGGTTTTAGTTTGATGGAAAGATCCAGGCTCCGTTCGGCAAGAACATACGGCATGTCTGGATTCTTTGCAATGGCACCCTCATAACCAAGAGTCTCATATCGTTGAAGGGCTTGCGTCAATTGGCGTTCATCATATCCCCGCTCCATATCCACGACTTCGATCTTCGCTTTCGCACCGATGCCGTAGGGCGCCTCTCGTGAAGTAATTAGTTTCTCAAGGAGGACTCTTCTTTTGTGAAGTGGCAATCGAATTACCATGTTAGCAGTACGGCGACTATTAGATGTTTTCTTGGTTCCTTGATCAACGTATAGAACGTCGAAAACCATGTATTTCAAGACATATGAACAACCCTCAGGTACAGATTTCTTCGCGATAGCAGTTCCGACTTCTCTAAGGCTTTCGAACCGAAGCCAAGAAGCTTTCAATTCATCCCATATCATAACCTCCCCATCCAAAATGATCCCTTCTGCATTTACACCAGCAAGAACAACTTCTCGTAGCGCTTCAGCATACATCGCGCTACTATCATTTCCGCGCCTGGAGAAGGTTTTGAGTTGCCAATCACCTTGGACACCATCTACGGTTTCTTTCCACTTATGCAGCTGAAGCCGCTCACCATCCAACTTGGGTTCCATGATGAAGTAAGGAGCATCGCGCAGCTCATCCTGGCTTGTATTTGAAATTGTTGAATTTGGAGCAAACGAACCTTCAATGCCTCCTTTTCCGCGTAGCTTTTCACAGATGACATCAAGCTTCTTCCGAGAAGGGCGCATAGTTAGCATTACACTTGCATATTGGCCAATGTGAACGGAGGCCTCTCCAATTTCATAAGTAGGGTTATAGCAATCTTTCAATAGCTTATGGATGTCGTGAATTTGAGTATAATGCTGTTTAGCATTGGGATGATACCAAGATAGAAACGAATCTTGCGACAATCTAATATCCATATCTTTCAATATGATCCGAGCAACTTCGGCCACTTCTTGTGCAGATGATACTTGGATCAAACTACGTATGCAACTGGAGCGATCAACATCTTGACCCGTTGTTGAATCGTTTTCTGCAGACGGATCACTTCTAATTGTGGTACTTCTGTTAGTTGTCGATGACGAAGGGCGCGTAAACCTGCGATGATGTGTGCGATTGACTTGGGAGAGATTATCGAGAGTTTTCCAGACAATACCGAATGTCAAGGAGCTATCAGTTGGGCAACGATCGGTCAACACAGCTTTCAATATTGTTGCCAAGTTGCCGTCAACAACCTCTGGATCTTGCTTCCAGCGCTCTGGCCTATACTCATTTTCTTTGTGATGCCTCAACCATTGAGCATCGGCCCCATTAGGAAGCAAGTCTAAAGCCTTTACAAACGCATCTGCAAGCTTTGTTTCTTTCATACCCAAGTAGACATGCGCTGAATCTAGCGCAGGTACTAGTAGTGAAATGAGTTTGAAGGCTTCATCAGGAGGAAATATTTGGGCAGGTACAAAGCGCTCATCTGATGACCTGTTGGCCAAAATTTCACTTCCTCTACCGCATAATTCCGCGACCTTCAACCAAGCTCGGGCAAGCAACATGTATTTTCCTGGAGTGTCATTCTTGTCGCCTAAGTGATTTCTTTTGGCAGTGTTTCTTACTTTGCGGAGGTCATTGTACAGAGACACCAAAACAGAGAAAGGAACATCATCAAATGACAGAGGCTGCTTACGTTTTGTTTCGACAGCAGATCCTGTATCACTCACTCGATTAAAGGCTTGCATATGCGCAACAGTGAATGGCAGTATCGGAGTTGGGGAGGTGAACCTCGTTGTCAGTCACGACATCAGCGATAAGATTCATGCTTCGGAAGGATGACGCAGTGCTGGGTCACAACACAGGTTGCACAACAAAGGATGGCCAAACCTTTTCCAAACGTTCGGGATCGATTCAAATGGGTCTTGGAGACCCACGTGGTCGATCAACATCACAGAAATATTGAAAAAAGAATGCTGGTGCAAAATCTGGGTGCAGCATTAGGCAAAAATTTTCCGACCTCTTGGATGCGTACGATGTTTTTTACTGTTCATGAACAAAACGATTAGGCAACTATCGTAGGATCCACTTGATGGCAATGTTTAGGCAGTCTTCACTGCTGGAGCGGCCTTTGCTGCTGGTTTCGCTGCCGATGCCGCCTTCGCTGCTTCACGCTTCGCCTTGAGACGAGCCTGGATGGTACCTCGAAGTGCGTACTTCTGGTTCTTGAGGAATTTCAGATCCATCTGTGGAGAGTAATCAAACGCAGAGCAAATCCATGTGATGTCCGTCAGTACAAATCTCATCCAACTTGGAGTTTTTCAAAGCACTGGCACTTTTGTTATACATACACCAACACGGGATGGGATCTGCTTCTTTCTCGGTCGCTTGATACCATTTCGGTGATCTATATGAAGAAATCAATTATGCACATCGGTTCAAGAGCGGTCAGTTGCCGAGCAGTTTTCAATGGCGCTTTGAATCCGGAACATAGGTTGGAGAAACCTACCCTTGTAGCTCTGGTTGTGAGCGGTATGATTCTTGGACTTGGCCATCGCGGAACGAGCTGCTCAGAGGAAATGTAAGACGGAATCAATACCACACGGGTTAATAACAGTGGTTACAATATGAATATATCGCTCGATACGCTTCTTCCGAACTGCCTCACAGGAACAGCTGGATTTGACACGATTTGCGCCCCATCGCGATTTGACAGACAATTCTCGCCGTCGCTAAGTCGCAAGGAATGGAATTTCGATCAAGACATAATTCTGAGCGAAAGGGAAAAGGACTTGGCTTTCTTACCTTTGCGGAATGCGCTTTGACGATGGAAGGGATTGACTGTGATTCGACTCCGCTGACGAGTTCGAATAAAGATGAGAAGAAAAAAGGGAACGGGTGCCACGTGTGTTTGTGGGTCAACGGCGACGGCAAGACGTAATTGTTTCAAAATTGGTTAATTTCATTATATGAAATGTAATTTTTGTGTACATTATGACAGCTTTCAAACTATCTCGATAACTGAAAGAGGATATCTTGAATAATCAAATTTCACTGAAGAACCAACTGGCGGAGGCGGAATGGACGTGTAGTTGAACCAATGGTGGAAGAAAACTTCAGGTAGAATTGTGCCCCTCCATATCATTTCCCAATTCCGAGACGCCAAGTGGAGACCTCAGAAATATCTGAAGTCACCAGCGCTGTTGTTCAGATATCGTTTTGTGGTGAGAAACACGAGCAAACTCACGCGTGCCACCGCACGATATCTTCGCACGGCATCTCTACCGCCAACTCCTCTGTCCAGTCCCGGCCATTCCCATTCGTTCTGCATGAATTTCACGACGTGCTCTAGTTCTAAATCTATCGTCGCCGCACCATATAATCCACGCCATGGCTGGAACATCACGTCCCTTGGCCTCAATTAACCAACTTCAACCAACTCCACAATGTCCGTTCTCCTGCAATCCCCATCGCTCAGCTCGGCCCGCGACCTTGAGGCCATCTCCGCTCTGATAAGCATGCGTTCCCAACATCCAATAACTGATGTTTGTGACATTCCCTGCTCAACACACATCATCATTGAACACTCAAACATGCCAACACCCCAATTGCATTCGCAGCTAAAAGTGCCCGCACAGCTTATCCAACACACCAGCGTGCACATTCCTGCAATCCTTCCGCATCCACAACCATTTATCCTTCCGTCACTGGCGCCTCCAACTATTGGACAGGCTTTACCGTATACGCCCGCACAACGGCAGGATGCGCTCCGACGATATAAGGAGAAAAAGCAGCGAAGAAAAAACCGCCCCAATGTCATCCGATACCAGGTTCGAAAACGCTTAGCTGATACCCGCCCACGCCATCGTGGCAGATTCTTCAAGCCAAAGTCGAATTCAGAGGAATCTCTCAGTGAAGTCACAGAGTAACCGAAGCTCATTGTACAAGACATCAACTGTGCATGTCACTGTGAATACCCATCATTATTCCTTCTTCTCATAATTTGAAACAACGGCGACCTGAACTGCCACCATTGACAGTAGTGTAAACTCCATATTGTATTGCTAAATATGTGTAATGGACTAACGAACGTAAACGAATTTTCCTCACCCAGTTCACGCTTATACTAGATGTTCACTTTTGCGACCTTGAAACCAAAAGCTCATCGTTGTGTTACATATATCGACATAACAATGTTCCTATCTGAATCTCGGTCATATCTATCCTGTTGTAAGACAAGCCCATTTCTAGATAGAACAAACTATGATCTTCTTCACAGAGGAGGCTGCAATTCGTCATCTAGATATCCATCTTCACCTTGTGACCAAGCCCACCCAAGACCAGCTGGTGGTTGTAAGGATTCACCATAGCGTTCTTTGAATTCCTTTCTCTTCTCCAATGATCGGAACATATCTGCCTCTCGTCGTTTTTTCAAAATTTCGACCCCCTCTACGACCCGAGACCTGATCTCACAATACAATTCTTTAGTAAGTGCCTTGTCATCAACCGCCTCCGGAGGAATTGTAAGTGGCTTTCCAAACCGATAATAAAACCGTTGTGTACCAGCTGGAAAGCCGAGAGGAGGGAACAAAGGGAAATCGCTCCCCTTGTCACCATTTCGCCACTGTGTTGCTGGATCAATCCTGGGAATATCATAATCTAACGGACGTCCAACCAGTTTGCTAATCGCCCCAAAAATGTTTGCTCCAGTCTTTGAATCTAGAACTAAATTGACCATATCTTCGGTCCCAACAGTAGAGACAGGGATGATAGTTGCGCCAAATAAGGCACACGGGCGAATAAATTCAGGATTCTCAGGCCAAATTACTGAGTACTTTGGTTCTGACGGCTGTTTTAATGCCTCTCGAGCACCTCCTGGAAATAGAAGAGACCAATTCCCGCGAGCCATCTGTTCCATAGTAGAGCGGGGAGTAATTTTGACGACTCCAAACTTATCTAAATCTTCGGCTGTGAATTTCGTGGTACCAGGAAACTGGTTGACAGTCATTTCCAGTAGCGTTGGATGTCCAAGGCTGCGGACGAGAACCTCCTTGGATTCCAAAATTCTTAGAACAGGATGCATCGCATCATACCATCCTAACAAGGTATGATTGGAAACAAAAAGTACCGGTTTTCCTTCGACTCGGTCTGGGATGTTTTCTTCACCGATAAAAACTGGTGAGGATTCTCGAATGGACTGCGCTAAGAAATCTTTCAAAACCCGTAGCTCTTGGCGAGTCTTTTTGTCAAGTGGGCCAGGTTGAGATTGGTTGGTTGCAAATTTTTTCTTCAGTGCCTCTCTTCTACGTAGAAGTGCTGGGCTCAATGTTTCATCGATTTGCTCAGGTTTCGTTTTGCCTTTTCGCATCTTGAATGGCTGCAAGAATTTGTCCAAAGAGAACCGAACATCAAACATTGGAGCATGCCCACCAAACGGTAATACCATTGTGTAAATATTAGGAATGCTTCTACGCATCCGATAGTTCTCTGAAAGGCTTGGAATGAGGTTGTCATTCATTGCACTTATCAAAGCAATATCTGTGGGGCCAAGTTCACTTCCAATCTCGTCATAATCCTGCTTCGAAAACGAAAACTCCTTCAGTATCCTAAGTCGGTGATTGAGAGAATCTTGTGGAAGTACATCTGACACTCTCGACAAAGCGCCCAGCATTTTCCGTAGACGGGGCGCAATAGATGGTCCAAGGTTTTCACGCATGGAATCAAGGTCGACGACAAACGGTAACATGGCGGGTGGAAGAAGTGCTGCATATTGTTCCTCACTCAGACCAATGCCAAGTAGGAAATTCCACAGGTCGTTCGGCATAGCGCGGGAATAACAAGTAGCAGGGTTGATGAGCAAAAGTAGATCAATATCGAGATGAGTGCCATCATGTGCTCGCTTTCTTCGCACATTCTCCTTGGCAAGCATTAAGCCCATCAACCCACCCATGCTTTCTGCGATAATTGTTACTGAGCGCCCATCAGCGTCCTCCTTAATCAGGTCAGCGATACTCTCTGCTAGCTCCGGGAGCGACTGCCTGTTTGCGAATGGATAGACTAGGGAGTGGACATCATAGACACCTGCGCGATCCATATCTTCCATTTGGGATAGAATACTCTTTCCAGTACCGTCAATTCCAGGTAAAAAGTATAATGGACGACGCAATTTTCCGCGGCAACTTCTGGTGTTCGATATACGAAGCAAACGGAGTTTACCATCTGCTTGGCGTGGTTCGTTTTTTTCAAAGATTTCCACAGCGTTCCGAGCGCGAATAGGACTGAATGGACTGTACATTTCGGACGTTGCCTTTCCGAAGTCAAAATCTGGATTTGGTCTGTCGAGAAGATGTGGACGCTGCGGAACGGGTAAGCCGAAGGGGGCGAATACATTAGGTTGGTTTTTGATGGTCTGCAATGAGGCAATGAATTGGCGAGGCAGACCGAAGTGACGTGCTCCATCGAGAGCGGTAGTAACGTAGCGTTGTGAAGGCTTCAAAATGGCCTGGAGTGGTTCTGGGACATTTGGTGGGTGGAATTGGAAAGTTCTTATAGAAACTTTTGAGGCTTGATCGTCGATTAAAGACGCCTCTGCATCTAGAATGGAGGAAAATTGCGGGAGCAATGGCAAGTCCAAGGGGAAATCGTCTGGCCTTACGCCCTCTGAAAGTGCCAAACGGAAGAAGTCAGGGGGTGAAATCCAATGAATGACACCGTAAACGGATTGGTTGGAATCGGGGGTGATGTTGGCGAAAGCTGGTTCAGGAGGAATACCTGGAACATTGAATGTCAACTTGTAACCACGGAGTACAGCGGGGAGTGTTTTTTGTATGTCGAATTTGCGCAATGGTGATTTGGATAGCGGGCCCATGACGTAGGGGTTCATGTTTGAAAAATAGGCAAAGTACGGCACTGCATTCGAAGGAACAGAAGCATCAAGTCGCTGTGAAGTTGAATTTGTTGCGGCATTGTCGATTGGTATGTTTGTTCCATTTTCAAGAGATGGGGCACTTGATGGTGTGGGCTGCGATTGAACATCTATTGCCTGAACGTCAATGGAGATATTGGGCAATAAAACAGCGGTACGGGCAGCGTGGGTCTTGGTTAATGAGTGACTGTTTGGAATGAAACTGCTAGCCGGGCGCGCCGTAGCATTGGCTAAGGGGGAAATGAAGGCTGTCGATACCGGCCCCATGATGCTCCAAAATTGAGTCAAGTTAGCACCTGAAAGGAAGATTCGTTGATAATCGTAGGATCAACTGATTGCATTGCAAAATTAGGTGCAAAAACGATTCGCTATGGTCGGAAGACGAGTTGCCAACTGGTCTGGAGATGCTTTCCGTGGCACAGTAAATCAGCCACAAACGCAATCATGGATGGCACAATAAAAAACCCACGGCGCGTTGGTTTCATGCTCCGTGCGCTCAAAAATCTAGATTACACTTAGTCCCCACCTCTCACGTCTGCGCCGACCGCGCGCATGATGTCTGCAGGAATATCGAAGCGCCGCGACGACCGTAGCAAATCCATTTCGGGCGCCAAACTCTTCCATCGCTTAGTAGAGCAAAGTGCACGGTCTTCCCAACAATTTCCAAACAAATCGAAACGCAGACAATACATTTCACAGCTACTATCCGACCAACTAGACGATGCAACATTCACCAAAGAGCGATATAGCAATCGCTTCGACTTGCTTAAAATCTACGGTGGTCCAGACGCTCGTACCATTCGCAACGCACGAGAAACGCTCAGTGCTGCTTCATGGCGTGCTCTGGCTGCAACGCGCAAGATCACCGCCTTGCTGAACGGCCGTTACAGACCGGCTCTACTCGCAGATGAGGCTCTCTACATGGACGTATCTTCCGATGATGAAGACGAGGAGTGTGACGTTCCGCAAAGTCTCAACGCGTATATCAACGCAGTAAATTCCATTCCGGGCGCGATAGACCTGTCGCTTGCAACCAGACTGCGCGTGGCGAGAAAACTTGCACAGTATGCAGACAAGCTACGGCGCACTGCTTACTGGGGTGATGTATTTCAATCTCTTCATCCCACGCGCATGCAGACGCAATTTAAGGACGCTATGCCTTCGGCGCGCGCGGTGCGCAACGCGCTATGCCGCTCGTATGCGCTGCAGTATCAGCATGAAATTGGCAAAGCGACACAATGGGAGGATGGGAGCGTCCTCAGAAGACAGCTTTCGGAGTTGATGAATGCCACTGGGGTGCAGTTACCAATACATGTGCAGGAAAGTTTGGCGCAGACGTTTATGAATATTGAGGACATTGCAGCGGACAAGACGCAGCTTACACTATTTTCGGACGATATGGACGTCAGAACGCGGCGCATTTTGTTACGCGAGTTGCATATACGTGAAACCAAGTTGTTACTGCAGCACATGCAGTGCCGTGACCAGGATTTGGCTCGAAGACTTGTAGCAAGCTTTGGTACAGCCCGGCGGTGTCTTGCGGTGACGATTGATGAGGTTGAGGCGATGCTGCCTGCTGTGGAGGGGGAGAATGCGGAATGGGTTATGAGCGCCATGCACGGTGCTACTTGTGATTTGCATAGAAGCTTGGCGGGTTTGCGTAGACCGTGGCAGTGTTCGCGGGTGCTCACAGAATGGTTTGGAGAGCTAGAGCTTGTAAGGCTGGCGTCTTTCGGGGAAATTGTTGCAGAGGAATTGGATAGTGCTGATGGTTTTATACAACTGTCGTTTGATGAGAGGCTATCGTGCTATGAGTGTGTGCATGAGGGACGGCGAGGGGATGCGGACAGACAACGATGTTTAGTTTCAATTGCTTTGTTCAAATTAGTATGTCGCTTGATAGGGGCAGACAACGCGGAAACTCACACGGCTGCGTTGCTGAGTGATGAAGATGGTGTTGATGCTCTGCAACGGTTGAGATGCGAAACAATTGAACAACTCAGGCTGAGCAACCCAGGCATTGGAGTAGACGAGATGAGAAAATTGAAGCTATTCGCTGTGACGTATCGTTTACCAGATGGCGAGCAATGACACGTGAAACAATTTCAGTCACAAAAAAAAATTAAGTAAAATTTGCTGCCACGACGAGCAGTGCTCATGAGAGGTCGCATCCTATGAAAACCCATATAACACGCTTGTCACGCCAGCCTGTCGAAACGTGCTTGTTCTTGACTGCAGTTCACTTCGCACACTGCGGATCTACGCCATAGATCTAAACTGCGCAGCTGAACATGCCGCTGTAGACAAACAGCATGAACCAACCGCTGCCGCCCATCCCTCGCAAAAATGCTCCCGCTTCCCCCGCCCAACCCTCCCCTCCTCCCTCACAAAAGCAACACCGTCGCAACTCACTGCCCAACCAATTTCCCCGCCAGTCACACAAACCAATACAATCATGTAACATTCCACGCCGCGCCTCCCTTCCGCAACAGTCTTCCATTCCTCGCGTATCCCCATCCCAGACTGGGCCCCAGCTCCCGGGCGATGCAAGCAATCTTCGCAGCGTGGCTGGACTTGAAGACGCTGTGCAGAAAGTCATCAATGTACTTCCCATGCTCCGTCTAAAATACCCCCCTTTGAACACCTACAATCAAGCAGTTGATCTCCTAGTTGATGTTATATCAAGTCATATCGAATCAGCGCGTCTCGAGAGAGTTGCTGTTTCAGGAGCTTCTCGCTCTTTCAGAAAAACGCGCGCAAATGCATCCCCGCCCTCTTCTGCTGACAAAAAAAGTAAATACAGCCTACGGACACGCTCGAGCAATGCCAGACGCCCCCGTCGAAAAGATTCACACTCTGATTCCGCTTCAGCTGCTTCATCTGAAGATGACGAATCTGAAGCTGAACAAGTCACTGCGGACCCGGAGGCCGCCCTCAGGTCGACTGGTATACGCAAAACACGCAAACTACGTGCCAATCTTTCTGATGACCTCTATCCAGGTTTTGCGTCAGATGAACTGCAGTCGCCCGCGCAGAGACAAAAAGCTAGTGCAGCGCTCGATAGCGCAGTTCCTCTTCCCTCCGAAATCATTCAAGTACCAGATGAGCAGGCAGAAAGCTTTTCCGAGTCGGAAAGTTCAGAAGACGAACTATTCCCTGTGGTGCGTCCAATGCCATACGTTCGTGACAATGCTTTGTCGTCAGACCGCTATGCTCTGACTCCAACTATCACAGCATCTGACGATGACACAGACACTGAGAATCAACGCTACCTTGCTGCGAGGCGCCCTCGTACTCGAGTAGAAGAAGAAGGCATCGACGAGGAAATAAGCACAGCTCCACTCACGCATCTAAGTGCACCCAATACAAATGTAGTTGGACAACATCTTGGAGTTTATCGTGGCGTTCAAACCAAAGCAGTTTCCCAGTTCGTACCTTCCGCGAGAAGACGTCTTATTCGAGATAGTGTCGTTGTCATGCCAAGTTACGATACTCGGATGCGAAAGCCTGTGATCATAAAACTTCCTCCACTACAACCTCCGCGCCCGTCTCCACCGCCACCCGCGAAACAGAAGAATCCATCGCGGGTTCAGTCGCATAGAGCACGTAATGGTATGACCGATGCTCAGTGGCGACAAGCACAACTTGCTCAACTGCAATATCGCAATGCGCAGAACAACATGCGTGCACAAATGCAATACATACAGGAGATGCAGCAGAGTAGGCAGTTGCATCAGCCAACTAGAAATGATGGGAAAGAGCAGCTGGTCCAAAACAATAGAAATCTCGCTGAGCTACAACGAAGAGGGAATTCACAGAAACCGGATCCTGGCGTTGCTCCAGTTGTACAGACAAATCAAGGAGGACATCCAATGCAAGGCTGGCAGAATGGTCAAAAACTGATCAATGTACATAATGCACCGAGAACAGTTTCCGTACCAAACAATGCCACCGCGATGCCTCTGTTGTCGAACACAGGATTACCACCTATGCTACATACTATGCAGATGCCCCTGCTTACTCGGCAGGTAAACGGCACCCAACAGCCACCTCATGTGCAGCAGATGGGTGGCATACGACAATTGCCAGCTGGTCAGGCAGCAGGAGGTCCGCGACCAATAGGCACTTTACCGCAACAAAAATCTGCTTCTCAGCCTGTTGCAGGTATGGAGAAAATGAACGACTTGCAGCAGATGGCGAACATGCAGCACATAGCGGGCATGCAACAACATATGGCTAACTTACAGCACATGGCAAGTATGCAGCAGATGAGCATCCAGCAAATGGCAGGTATGCAACAAATGTCTCAGTTTGCAACAGATAGGCAGCAGCAAGTGGGAAACCGGCAGCAAGCCGCTAGTAGTCCGTCAATACCAGGGCAACATCCATCTGCTAACAGGCAGATGATGCAGAACAGACCAATGTTTGGCAACAATGCAACACCGCTGAACAGTCAAATGGCGCCAAATGGTCAAGCGTTTTATGACGCTGCGCACGTGCTGCGAAATAATTGGAATGCGCAGCAAGCACTTGGCTACGAAGAGTATCAGTTGCGATGTCGAAAGCTACAAGAGCAGCAGCTCAAGATGCAAGCATTAGAACGGCAGAGGCTGGAATTGGAGAGAAGGAAGCATTGAATGAAGAGGATGATTGCTCATCGTGTATTATAGCAGTTTAAAGTTTTCCGGGATAGTAAGAGTTTGCCTTTGTTGCGAACCATGTACACAGGTATTGAACAACATGGCATTGTATAATAGGGAATGTTGCCTGCATCGGCCGATGCATCAAGGTTGTTGCATATACTTAGGTGTAGATCGAGCATAAAAAATCTGACACATTTGCGCCAGGCAATCATAACAAATCTCACATTACACCTTTCAGCTGAACGAACCCCATCCGTAGATCTCGCTGTTCAAGCACGTTTCTCCCAAGTACATCCCCCATCGAATACCACAGTCGTAGATCTCTTTCCCCTCATCCCACATTGGATTGCATTGCTCCAGCGATGATGGCCAAGTCTATCGCCTTCGCATCACCTAGCACATTTCAAACCAAACTCTATCTTCCTACACAGCTAAAATGCCCGGCAAACTTTTCCAACACACCTAGTCTCATTCGATTTCACTCCAGTCGCATCCCGACCCAAACTTCCATGGCTTCAATTCTACCCACCGATCCACTGCCAATTTTGACATATCCGACTGAGCCGATTCCCGGTCAGAAAACTGGCACCAGCGGCATTCGTCGCAAGACAAAACTCCTCCTTTCTCAACCTCGCTACCTTTCTAATTGGGTGCAATCCCTCTTCACAGCACTTGGAGGGCCTCCCGCGCTGCGCGGAAACACTCTTATTCTCGGTGGTGACGGCCGCTTCCATAACTTGGCAGCCGCACAAACAATCCTCCGCATCGCGGCTGCAAATGGCATCTCGAAAGTAGTCGTCGGTCGCAATGGTATCTTAACTACTCCTGCTGTCTCCGCCCTTATTCCATCCCGTGCTGCGTTGGGCGGTATTATTCTAACTGCTAGCCACAATCCTGCAGGAATTGATGGCGACTGGGGCATCAAGTACAACACTGCGTCTGGAGCTCCGGCACAGGAGCATCTTACCGACCGCATATACGAGCAAACAAATTGTATTACGTCATATTTGCTCGCAGATCTCGGCACTGATGTTGATCTAGCCACTGAAGGAATTACTACCTATTCCGGTGGTGTTTTCACAGTCGAAGTCATAAATCCCGTCACCGAGTATGCCAATATGTTGCAATCCGTCTTCGACTTCCCAGCGCTTCGCGATTTTATCAGACGACCAGACTTTTCTATGTGTTTCGATGCAATGCATGCTGCCACGGGCGAGTATGCGCGTACAATTTTGGAAGGCATGCTTGGAGCGGACAAGGGCACAGTTATCAACGGCACACCCCTTGAGGATTTTGGTGGTGGACACCCAGATCCTAATTTGACGTATGCTGCCGATCTCGTCCAAAAGATGAATCCAGTGCAAAACCCTGATGCTCCCCAATTCGGTGCAGCGTCCGATGCAGATGGTGATAGGAATATGATTCTTGGTCGCGGGGTATTCGTCAGTCCCGGAGATTCTGTGGCAATTATTGCCGATTGCTGTGAAGCATCTGTGCCGTATTTCTCGAGAGGATTGATGGGCGTTGCGCGTAGTATGCCAACTTCATCAGCGCTGGATCGGGTAGCAGAAGCAAAGAATATTCCGATTTACGAGACTCCGACGGGATGGAAATACTTTACCAATTTAATGAATGCGGGTAACATATCTATATGTGGGGAAGAATCATTCGGTACAAGTTCTGATCATATCCGGGAAAAAGATGGACTGTGGGCAGTACTGACTTGGTTGAGCATTCTTGCCCGCAAAAACCGTGGAACAAGCATCGGAGAGCTGGTGACCGTAGAGGATGTTGTGGTCGAACATTGGAAACGATATGGTCGTACATACAACATGCGATATGATTTTGAATCTGTCGCGAGTGAAGCTGGAGATTGCATGATGCAGCATTTGCGCGACATGATTTCCGGATCCGTTGCAATGGATGAAGCAGTGGAGACAATAAGCGAATTTGAATACGTGGATCCTATAGATGGATCTATTGCATCCAAGCAAGGTGTTAAAGTCGTTACAAAGGATGGGGGACGTTTCGTGTATAGATTGAGTGGAACAGGGTCGGCTGGAGCGACCATCCGCATCTATTTTGAACTGTACGAGGCGCCAAAATCGCCTTTTGTGGTTCGCGAGCCACGTGAGGTTTTCAAGAATCTTGTGAACATTGCTTTGCGCGTTGCACGAATTGTGGAATTGACAAAGCGAGACTCTCCGACGGTTATTACATAACTAGTTTGCACAAAAGCTGCTGGATCGCGGCGTACTTTAAGCACTTGTTACTTACTCGATGCTGAACCCTTTCGTGATGGCTTGACGTTCATGATGGTGAATATGCCGGTCACGATAGTCGCAGAAATACTCACAAGAAATAACAAGTACAATCCGTTTGGAAATTGTGAAGAAATGTATACAGTGGCAATGGAGACGAAGAGAGAAGTCGCTACTAGTGCGTAAAATCGTAGCAATGAAGGGCTACCCTCAATTGGAAAGTGTGCGTCATTGGCAGGTCCCAAGCTGGACATATCCTTCTTGAAAAGGGTTATCCTATTATCCTTCTCAAACCATCGATCGAGCAACCACTGTTCTAGCTGTTGCTCACCCTCCGGCATGTCCTCCATGAGGGTCAGGGTGGAATGCACATGGACAACTGTGTTGCACTGTGTGGAAAGCGTGCTCTTTATCGAGGGATGGTCCTTCTCAAACATGAAAGTGGCATCAACCACGCCATGGAATTGATCCCTCATCGTCGCAAGAATAGCAGTGAAGGCTTTGTAACGCGGTATAAGCACATTCATGGGCTCGGGGATGTTCTTACTTCTGGCAAACGCCTTTGAATATTCAAGTTTCTCTGGCGTCAAACGCGTGCCCTCCGGATAAAGCACAAACCAGAGAGGAGCAGTGCGCGCATAGCCGCGAAGTGCGAGGAGTGCTTGAAGGAATCGCTCGCGATCATTTGCCCAATTGCGCGTAAGGAAGAGGAATTCAGAAAATTGCAGTATATTGCCGAAGAGAGGCACCTTACCCAAGGAGGCTTTTACGACGGATTTTGCATTACCGGGATATGGATAGCCGAAACGAGCGACATATGCGAGTCCAAGGAGCCAGTCAATGTCGGAAGCATGGTTTACTAGAGTGAAATAGGACTTTGATGGGTCCAAGCGATCTCCGTACGATTTAAAGGTAATACCAGCCCATTTCTCGAGGAGGAAGACAGAGCAGAGAAGAAAGGAACCAGCGAATGTTACGCAGACTTTGCGATGGGCGTTGAGTGAAAAGGGACGCAGAGCGAGGTAACTGAGCAGTTGAACGAGGGATGATATGAAGGCGGCACCAACCAATAAATAGAAGATGAATGCGGCGGCAAAGAAGCCACGAAGTTTGCCGACAGACATTCTATTGCTCGCCGAGGGTTTGATGCATCGATACGAGGCAAAGAGCCGCAAAGCGATTTGACGACACACTCGTACAATGGTTCGTCTCGTATAATTTATAGCAGCTAATTTGTTGATCCAACGCCGTCGAACTGGGTGTTGCGTGATCAACCTGCGACACTACGCAAATATCCTGGAAATACGGCCAATCATACTCTCCAATTAGCCTTGTTTTTAGTGCCCAGGATGTTTCCGCAGTATTCCCTTCTCCGATGCTATTCCGCCTTGATAACGCATCCTAAACTGTAGCACTCGACCCTACTCTTGAGACCTTCTAGTCCGTAAGGGCTTGCGAGGGTCGCAAACAACGCTCATAGTAGATATCCCCCCGTCCATCTCACTACTCAATTTATCATGATCACGAAACCTTCGCAACATTGAACAATATCTCGACGACTTAAAAAGTTTCACCAAACAAAAAGGTTCTACAGCGATAAACACATGCAGTTACACTGCAGCATCAATATCGGCACGCCTCCCATACGGCTCTTCATAGAAGAACGGTTGCTTCCCCTTCAATCCCAGGGTATCAAACATTGCGTTATCCTCTGAAAACTCTGGGTTCGGCGTTGTGAGCAGCTTGTCGCCCGTGAAGATCGAGTTAGCACCTGCCATAAAGCAAATAGCCTGTTCCGATTCTGACAGCGTAACACGCCCGGCGCTAAGTCTCACCATGGATCTCGGCATGATTATTCTCGCCGTAGCAATCATTCGACATAAATCCCACACAGGAACTGGTTCCTGATCCTCAAGTGGCGTGCCCTCATTTGCCACCAAGGCATTAACCGGTACGCTTTCTGGGTGTTCGGGCAGCGTTGCCAACGTATGTAACAAAGACACTCTGTCATGATGTGTCTCGCCCAATCCGATGATTCCTCCACAACAGACCGATATGCCCGCCTCACGCACGTTCTCCAGTGTCTTCAGTCGATCTTCGTATTGGCGTGATGTGATCACTTGCGGGTAAAATTCTTTCGATGTGTCCAAATTATGGTTGTAGGCTGTCAATCCTGCTTCTTTCAGCTGTCGTGCTTGTTCGACAGTCAACATACCCAACGTCGCGCATACCTCCATGCCCATGCCTCGAATCTCCGACACCATATCCAAAACTCTTCCAAACTGTCTAGGACCAACCTGCGAAACGCCTCTCCATGCAGCTCCCATACAAAATCGCGTAGAACCCGCCTCCTTCGCCTTTCGAGCCGACTCTAGCACTGGATCCAAAGGCATCAACTTTTCCGCTTGCACAGCCGTTTCATATCGTGAGCTCTGCGAGCAGTACTTACAGTCCTCTGGACATCCCCCAGTCTTGATAGAAAGCAGCGTGCACTGCTGCACTTCGCGGGGGTTGAAATATATCCGATGCGCCGTCGCTCCCTGGTAGACGAGATCTAGCAACGGGTGTTCATAGATCTTTTTTATCTCCTCGCGCGTCCAATCATAACGTACTGGGTACTTTTCGTTGTTGATTGTGGGAGGTATTTCAGTAGAGTGTAGTGCTGATGCGCCGTCAAAACGCGAACTGACGCTCTCATTGGAAAATGGAAGAGGAGTGGGATTGGAGGCGTTTACCGTTTCTGACACCAAGGAGCGTGCCCCTCCGGAGAGCCACCTTCTCAAAGACACTGCCGGCAAAATTTTTAATCGATGAATCATTTCGCAGTTGACTTCTGGGAAGCTGTGCTAAATGTTTATCGTTGCTTTGGATGTGGAGATGACTTGGTGGTGCTCTAAAAGCCGTCATCTGTGATCAGCGCAGAAGAGCCCCTTCAGATGGTCTCGATTTCGAAGTTTTTTGAGCTAGCTGGCATTTTTGTACATATTCTGTACGTATTGACGTTGGATTCTGTACCCTCTAGTGCCGTCTTTGTCCTCCATACGACCAATACCGACTTGCCAAGCAAGTGGAATGGAAACGGATGGTTGGTCAATTTGTCTGCGAAACATGTATGATTGGCTGGTTCATTTAGCCAATCTACAGCGCCCAAGTTGATCCTCTCGTACTTTCCTTTGGAAGACGAAGAGCTGTTTATGCCGTGGTCCTAGTTTAGCCGCTCCGAACCGTACGCTGCGCAATCAATTTTCCTCGATTCCCATCATGTCTGTGCCAGTCGGCGATCCCACTGATGCTCTGAATCATCACGAAGAAGGCAATCCCATCGTGTTCCTCGATGTAAGCATTGGCCCTCTGGAAGTTGGTCGAATTACACTGGAACTCTTCGCAGATGTCTGTCCCCGAACCGCCGAGAACTTTCGTCAATTCTGCACCGGTGAATACAGGAAGGATAACAAACCCATCGGATATAAAAACTCTACCTTTCATCGCGTCATCAAGGACTTCATGATACAGGGTGGTGATTTTGTAAACGGTGATGGCACTGGCTGCACGTCAATATACGACGCTATTGCATTTCAAGATGAATCACTCGGAGCTTTCAGGCACTCCGGTCCGGGTGTTCTTGCTATGGCCAATAGCGGACCTAACACAAATGGTAGTCAGTTTTATATCACATGCACACAGTGTGATTTTCTGGACGGCAAGCATGTCGTGTTTGGAAAAGTGACGAACCAAGAATCGCTTTTGGCTGTCCGTAAACTAGAAAGCGTTCCCGTTGATAAAAATAGTCGCCCCAATGCTCCATGTGTGATTACGCAATGCGGGGAACTTTGATAGCTGGAAACCTTTGGAGCGTTTAGAAATTTGTCCTTCAAACATTTATACAAAGATACAGTGTCCCTAAGAAGACGCTAAGATTAACAGCCCGTCGCTGACACAAATGATCTACACAATTCAACGTTCATGGCTTTCATCATCCTCAGAATCGTAGGCAGAATTTTCAATGTCCCCATCTGGGACTGAACTCGTAGTGAATCTTGCAAAGAGCACCCGGAGCCACATTAGAGGGGGAAGTTTAGGACCCCTTAGTTGCTTCAAAGGAGCAAACTCTTGAATGCGATTGTACGCAAAAGCAGAGAAGAGCCATGCGTAGCAGAAATAGTAGAAGAATGTACCACGGAAAGGAAGGTCAAGAATTGCCGGTTGCCACACACGCACATAGTAGTGATGACCAACCACGACAACTGCAAGAGTCTCTCCCAAAGCACCCAGTGTCATCTTCGACGCCAAGACCAACACTCTCAGCAGAACAAAGTTCACATATGAGAAACAGGCAATCAACTGGAACACGAAGAATGGTGTTGGAGAACGCTGCTTCATCACATATAGAGGGTCGTCGAACAAAATAAGGAAGCACAGCAGCATTATAGTCCAGAAGCAGGCACAAAATGCATCACCAAGGAACAGTAAACGCGCAATTGTCAGCCTTCCACGGACTTTAGTGTAGACGCGGTAGCTAGCTAGCATTGTGCCGATCACAAATCCATAAATTAGCAGGGATGTGACAACCTCTAGAGCCCTGGAGGTTCTTGACACTCTCCGTCGGTACTCTCGTGCAGATTCGGATAATCCCGACAGTGCAGGGAAGACCGTATTCACTGTTTTGTTGTACACATTACGCGACACAGTGCCCCAATTTTGGGCCCTGGAGTTGAGGACATCAGAAAGGGAAGGGTCGTGATATACGCGCTCGGTCAAATCCTTTTCGTTGCTGAGATCCTTGAGGCGTTCCTCTAAAGTATCAATCTGTGACCTGAGATCAGTGACCTGCGATGTCAAGTGAGTGATGTTTTGTTGCTTGCGTTCAACGTCAGCTTTGGCCTGTTGTAGCTCCTCTTCCTTCTTCTTCTTTTCTTGAAGCTCCCATTCTTTCGCACCTTGCAGTCGCTCTACCTCTTCGTCGACCTTTTTTTTTTGCTCTCGCAAAACGTTAGTCTCCTTTTGTATTTCCTCCAGCTGGCGGTCATGATCGGCGACCTCATCCATGAGCTTCCTCTCGAGCTTTACTAGCTCGGCGGAGCTGAAGGATTGGAGGTCGGCATTAGTCACATCAGAGGCGCACGCGCTCGTCGAGGCATAGATGAACAACAGAATCGCCGCTTTGAACAACATGTTGTGTTGTATGCGCACGGGAAACGATGTGGTTAGGGGTTGGAGGGGATGTGTAATAATTATTTGGGGAGAATGAAGCGGCTGGTGACGAGCTGAAGTTAGAGACGCAACATGTCAAGAAATAGGAATAAATGTCAAAACTATGATCGGAGTGAGCGTCATTATTGATGGTTCTTATATCAATTTTACCACAAAGACTTGGGAGACGACCAGAAAGTGCGAGTAGTCTCAGAACGTACGATGTCAGCAAAAATTGGATTTAAGAGCAAAAAGGAGACCAACATGAGTATCGTACGTGTTGCCATAGTGGAGGCAACCGCTCATAATGGTATCTGAGCGCATATTTTCTCAAAACTTGCTACCTTCACAAATTGGATTTGGTCCGGATCAACGAGTCATACGTGTAGGTAAAATTCAAACTCTCCTGGAAGAGGAAAACAATTTTCTTCACTGTAATGTAGATACTTGCCAATTGACTGAATTTGCTCACATTCATCCAAGGCCTTTGGCAGATTTCTACAAATTAAAATTGGCCAGTAACGGAGTTTCGATCTCCCGACCGTCAAGTCAACGGTTATGGCTGCCACACTTGGCGTCAATTGCGACACCTCACAATTTTCCACCTGAGATGAGCATCATTTTGGTGAACAACATCATTGAGCAACATCAATCGTACAAGAACAACAAACGATCGCACTAATCCTAGAAGCATCACGTTAGCGCATCTTAGCCCTATCAATCAAACACATCATGGCCTTTGTGCCCGCAATCCCGATAACAAATCCAACCTCCTTTCACCCTACCACTATCTCCCCCAACGCCCGCTGCCCAGTAGCTCTGAAGCGACAGTCGAAACGTCGTTGCGCAGTCCATGCGACAGCGACAGAAGAAACCGACATATCAAAACCAACCGCAGCGACAACAAATCTTGCGCCACCACCGGCCACATTCTTTCAGGCGATATCACAGGCGCAGGATGCGGTCGATGCAGCACTAGCGGACGGAAACCGATTATTGGAGGTGGAATTCCCTCCACTGCCGACCGCAGTTCTGGAAAGCTCCTCTGTAAGCTCATACGACGTGTCAGACGCCAACGTGCGTCTCGCTGTTGATTTTGCGAAAAAATACGCAGAATCGGGCATGCGCGTTGCGCTTGCATTCCCAGATCTGGTAGAAAAGGACCGTGCAGTGGAGCAGAACGGCGAAAAGGAGGAGCCGATTGAAAACATTCGCTTCAGTTCGTTGCGCGACGCGCGAAAAGGCAGCTTTCTAGAACGCATATGGACCACGCCGGAAATCGATGTTGCGGTTCGTGACAATGATGATATGTTTATCGTGCTCGGTGCGACATGCCAGGAATTGCCCGATGTCGAACGACTGGTCGAGGCGGCTGGAGATCGGCCGGTGATCTTTTTCAACTTGAAACTAGATGGTGCGAGAGGAGACCTTGGATTGCCGGCATTCCCGAGGAAGAGCATGCATTACCGATTTCTCAGCAAAATTCTGCCCGTGTACTATCTGCGCACGCGGACGTACTCGAGGTCGATACAGAAGTCGCCGTTCATCGTCAACTATTCCGGGGCGCTGTATCGCGTGTATCCGGGCGCGTATCAGGTGCTGCTGGACACGTCGGGTGGCAATTATCGACGACTGTGCGCGCTGGATGAACGGCCGCCACTTGGACAGGTACGCGACATTCTGACAGATGGCATGAGTTTGGATGGTGGGAAGACGGAAGGCAACTTCATGTTCAAGGGTTACAAGTCAACGACATGGTGGGAAGATGACCGCACAGAGGCTGTGTCGAATAAGTGGCGATCATGAGCACGCGTAGAAATGGTCTAGTTATTTTGTGGCGCCACGTGTGCGAGTTGAGTTTTGTAAACTGCAGTGTTTGTTACAGTTGTACGATTTTAAGTTTCAGTGCTGGGGACATACATGCTTGGCCAAGATGGAGAGGCGGAATAAAACAATGCTGGAGCGTCAGTTAACGAGTTGGTTTTTGTAAAACGTAGGGTTGGTGAAAAGGTGCGATAGCTTGCCTGGGGACATACTTGGCCAAGATGGAGAAGCGGAATAAAACAATATTGCAGCATCGGTTTTGTAAAATGTAGGGTTGGTGAAAAGGCGCGATAGTTTGTCTGGGGACATGCTTGGCCATAATGGAGATATGTGAGAAAACAAGGTGAGAGGATAGTTGACGGTGGTCGCGAGTCGTGAAAGCCATGGGTGTGTACAGATTGTTGGTTTAAAGGGCGCGCCTCGTCATGTCGCAAATTGTTTACAAGGATGATGCATGGCGAGTCTGTTCAGTCGGGCATGAAACTGCGATAGATGTGGATTAATGTGTGCAACGTTGCAGGGTTTTACCTGAATTTCTGGGCAAAGCAGTGGATGCACCGGGGGATGTGCATAGTAGGTTAGAACAGATTGTTATAGATATGGGGAAGATTATTGTGAAACATTAGATATTTTGTATCACAACCGTTTGGTATGCTTGGACGGTAACAAAGGGAGGGTGATATTTTGAGGGCAGAGTAGTTACTGACGCAATGATCCATTTCTTGTTGCTGTCGCGCTCAACAAGCTACTGCAATTGGATTGGCCGACAAGCAACGAATCAAAGCAATGATTGGACCATTTCGACAGAATATCCCCTAGTATCGCCATGACATTCCATCAATCGTTGTTTTACGTTGTGTTTTTGAAAGGCTTATTACAGTATGAGAGAAATTACGTTGCGAGCGCCTCGTCCAATGCAGCAATCTCCAAGCGGTCGCTCAGTGCGTGGAGATGTAACCTTTGCGTGCACTGCCAAACCGTCAAACTATGTTACATGGGCTAACCAAAACGGTCCAACGTTTTGTCAGCCACACAAAAGGCGCCTTTGCGTCACCAAGCGTCCGCCGCCAGGAGAAACATATCATCCGGAAACCCCATCCAATCACTGGCGGGGATGCAATACTCGCACAACGTGTCGCCAATCATCTTCCCCGGCGTCCGCAATGCGCCTCCGCTCAGGCCAGATTATGGAGATTATTCCTTGGCGCCGTGAAGTGCCCCCATTTCTCCTAAATCAGCGCTCTTTTGATACTTTCTACGCGCCGTGCCCACATCCTCCAGTGGAAGCCAACCAGTCGCCCGCTTCGGCCCGGCCAAAACCAGTCCAATCCGCATCTTCTCATACACGCGACCACAATCCCATTGCGCAGCACTCTCAGCGCAATGCGGCAGCAGTGCCTACGTGTGAATTGAGTGCACCAGGACGCAGTCCTGTGCCATGCCATGTTGTGCAACTTTACCCAATTTCCATTCCCTTCATAAGTACCGTCCCAACCTCTGCCAACCTCAGCACTGACCCATACCTCGTTCATCACCATTCCCACAGACGCACCCCCATACCTCCAAAACCCATCCCAAAATGGCATTCGTCGCACCAACCGCCCTGCCCATCAACGCCAAGCCCGCCCTCTCCAACCGCTGTCTCACCACCTCCCCGGTCGCATCCGCCGATGCAAACTCCGCCCCGATCAGCAGCAACCCCAAAACTCGCCCGGACACCTCCCTCCCAGTCCAGAAACCCCGCACCCGCACAGCCGCTCCAGTCATCGATTCTCGCGTCTCCTTCGTGCAGGAGATGCACCACTGGATCGTCGTCAAGAGCCAGTCCCAACGCACCTTTGAGCGTGCCGCCGTCGCTCAATCGGATACTACTTCCCGTCTCGAGGCTCGCCTCGATAACCCCGCTCTGCATCGTTGGTTGCTCCAGCAGATTCCGGACCCCACCCTCGGTTTTCTGGACACTTCCATGAGGAATAAGGACGCCCGCTACGTCCTTATGGAGGCTTTCGACGCCCAGGTCGCCAAGAATAACCCCGCCGTCTGGCGACGCTGGCTCTCCGCCGTCGAGAGACTCGCCCCCGTTGTGGACGCCGTTGATATGACCAGTCTCAAGTACGACAATGTATTTACGTCAAAGCTACACGACGTGGACTTTGACCCCAATGAGAACGTGGTCGTTGTGGAGTCGGTTAATGTGGATATGAGTCGTCCTAGCAATCTCTCAGAAGTCGCCGACATACTCAGAGGTTCGGCAGAGTTCAGTGTCTCCACAGGTGATTGTCTCGAATTTTGCGTGCTGCATTCGCGCTCGGAACAAGGATTCTTCAAGACTATTGAAGTGTACAAGAACGTTGACGCTCTTAAGAACCATATGGACGGAATCGACAGGTCGTTCACTCGTCGTCTTCAAGGCCGTGTTGTCCAAGGGCAGCGCAGTCGACATACCTTCCGCCCAGTCGTGTTTGCGTAATTCAAATACAATCGAATAGCCGAGGACATGTGTATTTAACTGCCCTTCATTCATAGTGTTTGTGTCGCACGCGTTCATGTAAATAAAGTGTGCTCATACGCAATTTTGTTGCAACAGCGGAACATATTTACGTCTACCAAATTACTCTGCGCTATGGAACACTTGGCGGATTATGCTTGAGAAAGTTTTTAAACGAACACATCTCATCATCATGCGAAAAATGCGAAGCGCCAAGAATATTCGCAGTGGCAACAGCGGCTTCCAAACTATCTTGAACATCCGCCAGTGCAACATGAATCCTATCCAGACCCTCTAGTGCCTTTGTTGTTCGTTTCGCCTGTTCTCCATTCGTATCCATAGCAACCCCCAAGCGCAGCGATTTTTCTGCAGCAAACTTAATTTTGTCCAACAACTCTTCCTGTCTAGCCAACAAGCGCGTCAATCGATCACCACCGGTACACTCATTCATAACCACACTAACAGCCTCATAATCTATACCAAGTCTCGCCCAGCGCTCCTGTTCAGCGCGCGTATCTTCCTCAGACAACGTCGCGACCGAAAACTGATCTATCGATGACGCCTCGTTCATGACAGCGGTCGAATTGCGCTGTTCTTCGGGGTCGTCGTCGTCCTCCTGCTCACCATCGGCAGACGGGGGATGTGACTGGGGCTGTTGCAAGGCCATGGGATTGGAACGCGGGGCAGTGTCCTCGCTTCTGAGCAAAAGGCCGCCGAGCACGGATCGCAGCTCATGCATGACATGGGCGCCCTGCAACGCGGAGGAAACATCGTCCTTAATTGGAGCCGGGGAAGCAGGGGATGCGGAAGTGGGAGAGCGGAAGAATCATCTAATAATCGGTCGGCGCCTTGACTGGGCGCGGTTGTGTCGGTGCGCACTTCTTGAACGAGACGAACGCCATCGGAAGAAGTTGGTGTGCTCGTTGGGGGAACTTGAGTGCTTTGCTCCTGGCCCATTCATTCGACGGGGTGGCGAGCGGTCGCGGAAGGGTGTGTTGAATCGAGGCGGGTGGTGCGGTTGGGTTTAGAGTTGCTTGATGTGGAATGTACCAATGACATGTTTGCAGGATGATGGCATCAAGGAGACATCGGACAAGACAGCGTTTAGGTCTACTTGCCAACTACCGGTGGACACGTGTATTATGTGTAGTAGTTGTGTTGATGGATAGGGTGTAAGGAAAGGAAGCATTACAGAAGTTGCATCCATCTCACGTGCTCGTTGGGAGTGTCTCCGCCATTTCGCAAGTCTGATATCTGACGCGTGATGACGGGAACAAAGTGCAACGATCACATCAGGGATTACTGTTGAGCGCTATATTCGGGTGATATGTACGTACGGAATGCAACGCACCAAAAGCACGACAGCAGCCAATGTGCACAGAAAGGCAGCAGACAGCACGGCAATCAAAACGATACGACCGCACGCGTCAGCGCTTTTGTCTCGTCGAATCTTTCCGGTTGGCTATGCGAGTCTCAGGAGCGATCAGACAGGCGGCTTGCAGGTATGAAATATGACCGATAGACAGGAGTGCGTGTGTTGCAAGTGAACATGCCCATCTATTGTGCGTGACATGGAGAAGAGAAATGGCGGTTGAGGCTTTGGCGCGCTGCACTTCCATATCAGCATTGCGTATGTGGCATTGTTGACGGCGCAACAATTCGCAGGGCGTCAGACTTGTTTTCCCGCTTGAAGAGACTGCAATTTGTGAGGTAGGAAGGCGGGGGGAGAACAGAATGATGACATTGAATCGGCCGAGTGACCACCAACTCCAATGAGATTGGTTTAAAATTTTAAAAACGTCTGCCAATCTCTATGGGTGTTATTACGGAAAACTGCCCAAAACTATGAGGTGACATATACGTGCAGTATATGATTTAATCCTGCCGCCGCGTTTTTGACTCTTCAGAGAGATGCAAAAGTGCCTTGTAGATTTGCAAATAAAAGCACGGGTCTGATGGCGGTATCAAAATTACAATCGCTCAACAATCACGTGCCTCCGACCATCCAATGCTGTGATACAAATAGATGCAACTGGACTAGTCTACAGTAGTTATTAATAGATATTCTCTTTACCAGACTAGAGTTGATAAAATCCGAATCTGCTCTAAATACCGATTTCGATGCGTTACATGCGGAGTAAATTGCCTCCCGGCCTACTCGAGCAACGTCCACGTCTCGTAAACGACTGCAATAGTTACGTCGATATCATTCCTCGACTGGATTCGAATAATGGCTGCAGGGAATGGCGCGCCAGCCGGCTGCACCGTTTCCTCTGCCCCGGTTTTTCAAATCAACAATACAATACGGCGCCCATACGGTACAGCATTTTATATGTACACATCACCACCCAATCAAGCGGTGTAACATTAGACGATTCTGGTGTTGCCATATGGGAATATATGGAAATTGCATGGAAATGTTCTGTGGGCATTTTGCTCAGCAGCGCGTGCCAGACGGAGCCGAGTTTTGGGATACGTACGCATGGGGGGACTGGGTTACGATCTTACAGCGTAATTTAGCGCTAGAGAAGTAGAAGTTTTGCTCGAAGTTTAATTGTGTGACGTAACCGCCTCGCTCCTAGTAAGCGCTGTGGTAAATGACAGTTGTCCCCGAATCGAGATCCTAAAATGTTATGTAATGGTGTATTGAAACTTGGTGCTGTGAAACTCGTCGCAAACACCGAAACATTACCTGGATCTCATTTCGATTGTTACCCACTGCGTAGAAGCACTAGCCAGAATATACAGAGCAACGGTACGATTTGCAAAGGATTCCAAATAATCGCAGATGCGTAATTGATTAATTGCTTGCAGCTAATGCCGCAGCTTTTCATCTGTCTTTGGCGTTCGCATGTTACTTCATCGAACGACAGCCATATGAGATTGAGCGCAAAATCTCGCGCAGTGCAGCAGCATATCTCAGGATCTCGATTCGGGGGACAACTGTCTTTACCCCAGCGCGTTACTAGAGCGAGGCGGTTACGTCAACAATTAAACTTCGAGCAAAACTTCTACTCCTAGCGCTAACATTACGCTGTAAGATCGTAACCAGTTCCCCCCAGGCGTACGTATGCCAAAACTCGGCTCCGTACTGGCACCGCCTGCTGAGCAAAATGCGCCACAAACATTTCCATGCAATTTCATATATTCCCATATGGCAACACCAGAAATCGCTATTACTCCAGTGTACTTATTTCAAACTATCTGGCCCTACATCCTACCGCCTTCGCCACCGTCACAGCCGTGACACGACCTTGAATCCTCAATCATCTCACGCGTCAACTGATCTATCGACGCCATCCGATGTGCGTCGCCGTCGATAGATCTCACCTCATCACTCCGCGCGTCAGATTCCCCTTTAGGGTTGAGTGAAATTAAGGAGGTTGCCCCAGAGTACTGCAGCACTTGCAGAGAGGCTGATTTGGTTTTGACTGCAGCCGATGAGTCAACAACGCCTTTACAAAATCTTTCCGTCTGTGCCGTCAAAATCACCGCCATGTACGGGCCGCCTCGGCTAATTGCAAGCGATTTAGTTAAATCAGTTGAGTAGCACAATCCAAACTATCTTGTTTTAATTAGGACCGTCTACGAAAACGGTAAGCACAGAGTCTACGGGGGCCATCACATCAAAAATTGCTCAACTGCCTGTGGTTACCCGTTCTTTCATCTGATATAGACGGTGTAAAGTCGTAATAACGCCCACCAGCCCAATCACACATGTGCGTTCCCCGATTCATTGCGCTGCGTGTTCAACAGTAGACGCAAAGGATGGCGATTAATGTGCGTGTCGCGCCGACTACTGCATGTGCGATTTCCCGCTCTTTCACAGCCCTGAACATCTGTCAATTGCTTTCGCTAGGCTTCCTAACGCGGTGGCTGACACTCAGCTGCACTTATCAAGGCTGCAGTAATTGAGTACACATGGTATAAGCTCGGCCCGAGTCATTGGTGACAACAGGACGTGTATTCATATCGGATTTCAGTTATGCTCCAAGCGCTTGCGAAAAAATCATCAAGTCTTTATGGTTCATTACACTTCGACACCTGAAACATGTGTCGACTAGATGGCAGACAGACTGGATTTCCTAAGCGCTACATACCTACTAGTACAATTCCATTCAAAAAGCCTTCTTGTGCCTTGCGGGAACGTTCCCAGCTTCTAGCTATCTTTAGTGTATCCAATTGCAATCCACATCATGCTGGCGCATTGCCCATACATGCTGTCTCAACGACAGATTGGCACAGTCAGGTACGAAACCACCATAAACAGTGCAAACACAAGCACACCGACACAAATGCGATTATCATTTAGTTGGGTGTGCAATTTAGAAAACGTACACTTGCAAATTTATGTCACACAAAAACACCGCGATGGACTGCACATGTAGTCATGGATATGTTCACGAGTGGCAAGTTCCTTATCAGCGTATGAACTCTCACCGGGCTTTCCCAAAATCTTCGGCAAAGACTTCCGTCTTCCAAAATTGACACTCTCTTCTATACTGTGTTCCACCATGCTCTTTAGACTAGCCACTTGTTCTTCTAGCCGCTTGATTCTTTCTTCATATCTCACTGCACGCCAATCATAGTCTTGATTCAACATATCGCGCCGCAGAATTGATTTGGCGCGTTTGTGGACCCGACGCAGGTACGAAGAACCACTGCGCTGCACATCACGCGATATCAATTGTGCCGCTTGCTGCGGGTCCTCAAAGTTTTCCGTAATTGTCTTGTTTGATAGTGTTCCAATGACAATGGCTAGTGCATGTGAGAATTCCTCAAACGTATGCATACCCGGTGGCACTCCAGTTTGGTGTGGGCTTAAATGCTGGAGTGATGGCGGTTGACTACTGTCAAAGTATTCGCCAAGGTCTAGTTCTGATGCCATCACTGCCCGCCGAAGAGCCCGCGATGGAAGCTGCCCATCAACAGCAATATTTTCGACAAGTACGCCCTTTGCTTCTTCATCTGAACGACTTCGATCATTTTTGGCTGGTGCGGGCATTGCAGGGTTGTTGACTTGGATGTCGTCCTGTTCGCTGTCCCCGTTTGGTTCCGGTTCTTCTTTCCTCTTGGGGGAAGTGTCTTCAGTGGTTCTGAAAGAGGGTTGTTCTTTCGACTAGCACGGATCTTCTTTAGGTCGTTGCATATAAATAAACGACCGTTCTATACAGTTCGAAGAAAACGTCACCTGGGCTTGTGCCCGATGTGCTGATCATTGCAATAACGCATTGATGCAATTCAGCAGTAAGAATGTTCTCGTCTTCTGATTCAAATCCAGTGGTATTGCCATTATAGCTTGGTGGGCTGCTGCCGTTGCTTCCTTCCAGGCTCGCAGAATTCGGAGGTGATATGGAGCTATTCAGCGTTGACACAGATGGGTATGCTTCGCCAGTAACATTTTCTCTTCACGGGGAACATTCTTTCCTCGTTTATATCCTGGAGAAGTGAGACGAGGGCTGCACGGCGGGCAACTTGTGCAAGAAATAGGATTGAGGAAGAGTAGGAGGGAGTGCCCGTCCATGAGGATGTTGCAGGCACAATTCTCACAAGTGCTTGCCACGTACGCAATGAATCCAACGTGCCTTCATCTGAAAGTCTAGGAGCAGAAGCGCGAGCAGCGTTTTGACTAAGGAGACGACCGGTGGCGCTGACAGACCTGATGCAAGTTTCAATAACAAGACGGAGCGTGACTGGCTCACGAATGAAGACGCGAGGGCTGATTCCACGGAAAGCGGGATAACAGACACGAGTACTGAGAGCGCATCGACGGCTGAGACGATCTTGTGGGACTTCCCATGAGCAGCCTCTGTGCCGTTCTGCAAAGCTTCTGACGCGTGCAGGAAGGCACTGTTGACAGTACCACGTGAGTATGCCATGCGCTGGAGCACACACCTGGGGAACGAAGCGCACGAAGACTTTTGAGCAGAGAATTACACGATACGGCGGCGAGCCC
>JALQPE010002264.1:0-57992 GCA_030407315.1 Asparagopsis taxiformis | reverse complement strand
TTTTTATATCACATGCACACAGTGTGATTTTTCTGGACGGCAAGCATGTCGTGTTTGGAAAAGTGACGAACCAAGAATCGCTTTTGGCTGTCCGTAAACTAGAAAGCGTTCCCGTTGATAAAATAGTCGCCCCAATGCTCCATGTGTGATTACGCAATGCGGGGAACTTTGATAGCTGGAACCTTTGGAGCGTTTAGAAATTGTCCTTCAAACCTTTATACAAAGATACAGTGTCCCTAAGAAGACGCTAAGATTAACAGCCCGTCGCTGACACAAATGATCTACACAATTCAACGTTGTCATGGCTTTCATCATCCTCAGAATCGTAGGCAGAATTTTCATGTCCCCCATCTGGGACTGTGAACTCGTAGTGAATCTTGCAAAGAGCACCCGGAGCCCATTAGAGGGGGAAGTTTAGGACCCTTAGTTGCTTCAAGGAGCAAACTCTTGAATGCGATTGTACGCCAAAGCAGAGAAGAGCCATGCGTAGCAGAAATAGTAGAGAATGTACCACGGAAAGGAAGGTCAAGAATTGCCGGTTGCCACACACGCACATAGTAGTGATGACCAACCACGACAACTGCAAGAGTCTCTCCAAAGCAACCAGTGTCATCTTCGACGCCAGAACAACACTCTCAGCAGAACAAGTTCACATATGAGAAACAGGCAATCAACTGGAACGAAGAATGTGTTGGAGAAGCGCTGCTTCATCACATATAGAGGGTCGTCGAACAAATAAGGAAGCACAGCAGCATTATAGTCCAGAAGCAGGCACAAAATGCATCACCAAGGAACAGTAAACGCGCAATTGTCAGCCTTCCACGGACACTTGTAGTGTAGACGCGGTAGCTAGCTAGCATTGTGCCGATCACAAATCCATAAATTAGCAGGGATGTGCAACCTCTAGCCCTGGAGGTTTCTGACACTCTCCGTCGGTACTCTCGTGCAGATTCGGATAATCCCGACAGTGCAGGGAAGCACCGTATTCACTGTTTTTGTTGTACACTTACGCGACACAGTGCCCCAATTTTGGGCCCTGGAGTTGAGGACATCAGAAAGGGAAGGGTCGTGATATACGCGCTCGGTCAAATCCTTTTCGTTTGCTGAGATCCTTGAGGCGTCCTCTAAAGTATCAATCTGTGACCTGAGATCAGTGACCTGCGATGTCAGTGAGTGATGTTTTGTTGCTTGCGTTCAACGTCAGCTTTGGCCTGTTGTAGCTCCTCTTCCTTCCTTCTTCTTATTCTTGAAGCTCCCATTCTTTCGCACCTTGCAGTCGCTCTACCTCTTCGTCGACCTTTTTTTTTTTGCTCTCGCAAACTTTAGTCTCCTTTGTATTTCCTCCCTGGCGGTCATGATCGGCGACCTCATCCATGATCCCTCTCGAGCTTTACTAGCTCGGCGGAGCTGAGGGATTGGAGGTCGGCATTAGTCACATCAGAGCGCACGCGCTCGTCGAGGCATAGATGACAACAGAATCGCCGCTTTGAACAACATGTTGTGTTATGCGCACGGGAACGATGTGGGTAGGGGTTGGAGGGGATGTGTAATAATTATTTGGGGAGAATAAGCGGCTGGTGACGAGCTGAAGTTAGAGACGCAACATGTCAGAAATAGGAATTGAATGTCAAAACTATGATCGGAGTGAGCGTCATTATGATGGTTCTTATATCATTTTACCACAAAGACTTGGAGACGACCAGAAAGTGCGAGTAGTCTCAGAACGTACGATGTCAGCAAAAATTGATTAAGAGCAAAAGGAGACCACATGAGTATCGTACGTGTTGCCATAGTGGAGGCAACCGCTCATAATGGTATCTGATCGCAATATTTTCTCAAACTTGCTACCTTCACAATTGGATTTGGTCCGGATCAACGAGTCATACGTTGTAGGTAAAATTCAAACTCTCCTGGATAGTGAGAAAAACAATTTTTTCACTGTAATGTAGATACTTGCCAATTGACTGAATTTGCCACATTCATCCAAGGCCTTTGGCAGATTTCTACAAATTAAAATTGGCCAGTAACGGAGTTTCGATCTCCCGACCGTCAAGTCAACGGTTATGGCTGCCACACTTGGCGTCAATTGCGACACCTCACAATTTTCCACCTGAGATGAGCATCATTTTGGTGAACAACATCATTGAGCAACATCAATCGTACAAGAACAACAAACGATCGCACTAATCCTAGAAGCATCACGTTAGCGCATCTTAGCCCTATCAATCAAACACATCATGGCCTTTGTGCCGCAATCCCGAAACAAATCCAACCTCCTTTCACCCTACCACTATCTCCCCAACGCCCGCTGCCAGTACTCTGAAGCGACAGTCGAAACGTCGTTGCGCAGTCCATGCGACAGCGACAGAAGAAACCGACATATCAAAACCAACCGCAGCGACAACAAATCTTGCGCCACCACCGGCCACATTCTTTCAGGCGATATCACAGGCGCAGGATGCGGTCGATGCAGCACTAGCGGACGGAAACCGATTATTGGAGGTGGAATTCCCTCCACTGCCGACCGCAGTTCTGGAAAGCTCCTCTGTAAGCTCATACGACGTGTCAGACGCCAACGTGCGTCTCGCTGTTGATTTTGCGAAAAAATACGCAGAATCGGGCATGCGCGTTGCGCTTGCATTCCAGATCTGGTAGAAAAGGACCGTGCAGTGGAGCAGAACGGCGAAAAGGAGGAGCCGATTGAAAACATTCGCTTCAGTTCGTTGCGCGACGCGCGAAAAGGCGCTTTCTAGAACGCATATGGACCACGCCGGAAATCGATGTTGCGGTTCGTGACAATGATGATATGTTTATCGTGCTCGGTGCGACATGCCAGGAATTGCCCGATGTCGAACGACTGGTCGAGGCGGCTGGAGATCGGCCGGTGATCTTTTTCAACTTGAAACTAGATGGTGCGAGAGGAGACCTTGGATTGCCGGCATTCCCGAGGAAGAGCATGCATTACCGATTTCTCAGCAAAATTCTGCCCGTGTACTATCTGCGCACGCGGACGTACTCGAGGTCGATACAGAAGTCGCCGTTCATCGTCAACTATTCCGGGGCGCTGTATCGCGTGTATCCGGGCGCGTATCAGGTGCTGCTGGACACGTCGGGTGGCAATTATCGACGACTGTGCGCGCTGGATGAACGGCCGCCACTTGGACAGGTACGCGACATTCTGACAGATGGCATGATTTGGATGGTGGGAAGACGGAAGGCAACTTCATGTTCAAGGGTTACAAGTCAACGACATGGTGGGAAGATGACCGCACAGAGGCTGTGTCGAATAAGTGGCGATCATGAGCACGCGTAGAAATGGTCTAGTTATTTTGTGGCGCCACGTGTGCGAGTTTGAGTTTTGTAAACTGCAGTGTTTGTTACAGTTGTACGATTTTAAGTTTCAGTGCTGGGGACATACATGCTTGGCCAAGATGGAGAGGCGGAATAAAACAATGCTGGAGCGTCAGTTAACGAGTTGGTTTTTGTAAAACGTAGGGTTGGTGAAAAGGTGCGATAGCTTGCCTGGGACATACTTGGCCAAGATGGAGAAGCGGAATAAAACAATATTGCAGCATCGTTTTTGTAAAATGTAGGGTTGGTGAAAAGGCGCGATAGTTTGTCTGGGGACATGCTTGGCCATAATGGAGATATGTGGAAAACAAGGTGAGAGGATAGTTGACGGTGGTCGCGAGTCGTGAAAGCCATGGGTGTGTACAGATTGTTGGTTTAAAGGGCGCGCCTCGTCATGTCGCCAATTGTTTACAAGGATGATGCATGGCGAGTCTGTTCAGTCGGGCATGAAACTGCGATAGATGTGGATTAATGTGTGCAACGTTGCAGGGTTTTACCTGAATTTTTGGGCAAAGCAGTGGATGCACCGGGGGATGTGCATAGTAGGTTAGAACAGATTGTTATAGATATGGGGAAGATTATTGTGAAACATTAGATATTTTGTATCACAACCGTTTGGTATGCTTGGACGGTAACAAAGGGAGGGTGATATTTTGAGGGCAGAGTAGTTACTGACGCAATGATCCATTTCTTGTTGCGTCGCGCTCAACAAGCTACTGCAATTGGATTGGCCGACAGCAACGAATCAAAGCAATGATTGGACCATTTCGACAGAATATCCCCTAAGTATCGCCATGACATTCCATCATCGTTGTTTTACGTTGTGTTTTTGAAAGGCTTATTACAGTATGAGAGAAATTACGTTGCGAGCGCCTCGTCCAATACAGCAATCTCCAAGCGGTCGCTCAGTGCGTGGAGATGTAACCTTTGCGTGCACTGCCAAACCGTCAAACTATGTTACATGGGCTAACCAAACGGTCCAACGTTTTGTCAGCCACACAAAAGGCGCCTTTGCGTCACCAAGCGTCGCCGCCAGGAGAAACATATCATCCGGAACCCCATCCAATCACTGGCGGGGATGCAATACTCGCACAACGTGTCGCCAATCATCTTCCCGGCGTCCGCAATGCGCCTCCGCTCAGGCCAGATTATGGAGATTATTCCTTGGCGCCGTGAAGTGCCCCCATTTCTCCTAAATCAGCGCTCTTTTGATACTTTCTACGCGCCGTGCCCACATCCTCCAGTGGAAGCCAACCAGTCGCCCGCTTCGGCCCGGCCAAAACCAGTCCAATCCGCATCTTCTCATACACGCGACACAATCCCATTGCGCAGCACTCTCAGCGCAATGCGGCAGCAGTGCCTACGTGTGAATTGAGTGCACCAGGACGCAGTCCTGTGCCATGCCATGTTGTGCAACTTTACCCAATTTCCATTCCTTCATAAGTACCGTCCCAACCTCTGCCAACCTCAGCACTGACCCATACCTCGTTCATCACCATTCCCACAGACGCACCCCCATACCTCCAAAACCCATCCCAAAATGGCATTCGTCGCACCACCGCCCTGCCCATCAACGCCAAGCCCGCCCTCTCCAACCGCTGTCTCGCCACCTCCCCGGTCGCATCCGCCGATGCAAACTCCGCCCCGATCAGCAGCAACCCCAAAACTCGCCCGGACCACCTCCCTCCCAGTCCAGAACCCCGCACCCCACAGCCGCTCCAGTCATCGATTCTCGCGTCTCCTTCGTGCAGGAGATGCACCACTGGATCGTCGTCAAAGCCAGTCCCAACGCACCTTTGAGCGTGCCGCCGTCGCTCAATCGGATACTACTTCCCGTCTCGAGGCTCGCCTCGATAACCCCGCTCTGCATCGTTGGTTGCTCCAGCAGATTCCGGACCCCACCCTCGGTTTCTGGACACTTCCATGAGGATAAGGATGCCGCTACGTCCTTATGGAGGCTTTCGACGCCCAGGTAGCCAGAAAACCCCGCCGTCTGGCGACGCTGGCTCTCCGCCGTCGAGAGACTCGCCCCCGTTGTGGACGCCGTTGATATGACCAGTCTCAAGTACGACAATGTATTTACGTCAAAGCTACACGACGTGGACTTTGACCCCAATGAAGAACGTGGTCGTTGTGGAGTCGGTTAATGTGGATATGAGTCGTCCTAGCAATCTCTCAGAAGTCGCCGACATACTCAGAGGTTCGGCAGAGTTCAGTGTCTCCACAGGTGATTGTCTCGAATTTTGCGTGCTGCATTCGCGCTCGGAACAAGGATTCTTCAAGACTATTGAAGTGTACAAGAACGTTGACGCTCTTAAGAACCATATGGACGGAATCGACAGGTCGTTCACTCGTCGTCTTCAAGGCCGTGTTGTCCAAGGGCAGCGCAGTCGACATACCTTCCGCCCAGTCGTGTTTGCGTAATTCAAATACAATCGAATAGCCGAGGACATGTGTATTTAACTGCCCTTCATTCATAGTGTTTGTGTCGCACGCGTTCATGTAAATAAAGTGTGCTCATACGCAATTTTGTTGCAACAGCGGAACAAATTTACGTCTACCAGATTACTCTGCGCTATGGAACACTTGGCGGATTATGCTTGAGAAAGTTTTTAAACGAACACATCTCATCATCATGCGAAAAATGTGAAGCGCCAAGAATATTCGCAGTGGCAACAGCGGCTTCCAAACTATCTTGAACATCCGCCAGTGCAACATGAATCCTATCCAGACCCTCTAGTGCCTTTGTTGTTCGTTTCGCCTGTTCTCCATTCGTATCCATAGCAACCCCCAAGCGCAGCGATTTTTCTGCAGCAAACTTAATTTTGTCCAACAACTCTTCCTGTCTAGCCAACAAGCGCGTCAATCGATCACCAC
The DNA here is from genome assembly GCA_030407315.1 of Asparagopsis taxiformis. NCBI lineage: Eukaryota > Rhodophyta > Florideophyceae > Bonnemaisoniales > Bonnemaisoniaceae > Asparagopsis > Asparagopsis taxiformis. Next base: position 51,764 of record JALQPE010002264.1, on the reverse strand, counting down.
CGGTACACTCATTCATAACCACACTAACAGCCTCATAATCTATACCAAGTCTCGCCCAGCGCTCCTGTTCAGCACGCGTATCTTCCTCGGACAACGTCGCGACCGAAAACTGATCTATCGATGACGCCTCGTTCATGACAGCGGTCGAATTGCGCTGCTCTTCGGGGTCGTCGTCGTCCTCCTGCTCACCATCGGCAGACGGGGGATATGACTGGGGCTGTTGCAAGGCCATGGGATTGGAACGCGGGGCAGTGTCCTCGCTTCTGAGCAAAAGGCCGCCGAGCACGGATCGCAGCTCATGCATGACATGGGCGCCCTGCAACGCGGAGGAAACATCGTCCTTAATTGGAGCCGGGGGAAGCAGGGGATGCGGAAGTGGGAGAGCGGAAGAATCATCTAATAATCGGTCGGCGCCTTGACTGGGCGCGGTTGTGTCGGTGCGCACTTCTTGAACGAGACGAACGCCATCGGAAGAAGTTGGTGTGCTCGTTGGGGGAACTTGAGTGCTTTGCTCCTGGCCCATTCATTCGACGGGGTGGCGAGCGGTCGCGGAAGGGTGTGTTGAATCGAGGCGGGTGGTGCGGTTGGGTTTAGAGTTGCTTGATGTGGAATGGTACCAATGACATGTTTGCAGGATGATGGCATCAAGGAGACATCGGACAAGACAGCGTTTAGGTCTACTTGCCAACTACCGGTGGACACGTGTACTATGTGTAGTAGTTGTGTTGATGGATAGGGTGTAAGGAAAGAAGCATTACAGAAGTTGCATCCATCTCACGTGCTCGTTGGGAGTGTCTCCGCCATTTCGCAAGTCTGATATCTGACGCGTGATGACGGGAACAAAGTGCAACGATCACATCAGGGATTACTGTTGAGCGCTATATTCGGGTGATATGTACGTACGGATGCAACGCACCAAAAGCACGACAGCAGCCAATGTGCACAGAACGGCAGCAGACAGCACGGCAATCAAAACGATACGACCGCACGCGTCAGCGCTTTTGTCTCGTCGAATCTTTCCGGTTGGCTATGCGAGTCTCAGGAGCGATCAGACAGGCGGCTTGCAGGTATGAAATATGACCGATAGACAGGAGTGCGTGTGTTGCAAGTGAACATGCCCATCTATTGTGCGTGACATGGAGAAGAGAAATGGCGGTTGAGGCTTTGGCGCGCTGCACTTCCATATCAGCATTGCGTATGTGGCATTGTTGACGGCGCAACAATTCGCAGGGCGTCAGACTTGTTTTCCCGCTTGAAAGAAGACTGCAATTTGTGAGGTAGGAAGGCGGGGGAGAACAGAATGATGACATTGAATCGGCCGAGTGACCACCAACTCCAATGAGATTGGTTAAAAATTTAAAACGTCTGCCAATCTCTATGTGGTGTTAGTACGAAAACTGCCCAAAACTATGAGGTGACATATACGTGCAGTATATGATTTAATACTGCCGCCGCGTTTTTGACTCTTCAGAGAGATGCAAAAGTGCCTTGTAGATTTGCAAATAAAAGCACGGGTCTGATGGCGGTATCAAAATTACAATCGCTCAACAATCACGTGCCTCCGACCATCCAATGCTGTGATACAAATAGATGCAACTGGACTAGTCTACAGTAGTTATCGCTAATAGATATTCTCTTTACCAGACTAGAGTTGATAAAATCCGAATCTGCTCTAAATACCGATTTCGATGCGTTACATGCGGAGTAAATTGCCTCCCGGCCTACTCGAGCAACGTCCACGTCTCGTAACGACTGCAATAGTTACGTCGATATCATTCCTCGACCTGGATTCGAATAATGGCTGCAGGGAATGGCGCGCCAGCCGGCTGCACCGTTTCCTCTGCCCCGGTTTTTTCAAATCAACAATACAATACGGCGCCCATACGGTACAGCAATTTTACTGTACACATCACCACCCAATCAAGCGGTGTAACATTAGACGATTTCTGGTGTTGCCATATGGGAATATATGGAAATTGCATGGAAATGTTTGTGGCGCATTTTGCTCAGCAGGCGGTGCCAGTACGGAGCCGAGTTTTGGCATACGTACGCCTGGGGGGAACTGGGTTACGATCTTACAGCGTAAATGTTAGCGCTAGAGAAGTAGAAGTTTTGCTCGAAAGTTTAATTGTGTGACGTAACCGCCTCGCTCCTAGTAACGCGCTGTGGTAAAAGACAGTTGTCCCCGAATCGAGATCCTAAAATGTTATGTAATGGTGTATTGAACTTGGTGCTGTGAAACTCGTCGCAACACCGAAACATTACCTTGATCTCATTTCGATTGTTACTGCACTGCTGTAGAAGCACTAGCCAGAATATACAGAGCAACGGTACGATTTGCAAAGGATTCCAAATTAATCGCAGATGCGTAATTGATTAATTGCTTGCAGCTAAGCTGAGGCCGCAGCTTTTCATCTGTCTTTGGCGTTCGCATGTTACTTCATCGAACGACAGCCATATGAGATTTGAGCGCAAAATCTCGCGCAGTGCAGCAGCATATCTCAGGATCTCGATTCGGGGACAACTGTCTTTTACCACAGCGCGTTACTAGGAGCGAGGCGGTTACGTCACACAATTAAACTTTCGAGCAAAACTTCTACTTCTCTAGCGCTAACATTTACGCTGTAAGATCGTAACCCAGTTCCCCCCAGGCGTACGTATGCCAAAACTCGGCTCCGTACTGGCACCGCCTGCTGAGCAAAATGCGCCACAAACATTTCCATGCAATTTCCATATATTCCCATATGGCAACACCAGAAATCGTCTATTACTCCAGTGTACTTATTTCAAACTATTTCTGGCCCTACATCCATACCGCCTTCGCCACCGTCACAGCGGTGACACGACCTTGAATCCTCAATCATCTCACGCGTCAACTTGATCTATCGACGCCATCCGATGTGCGTCGCCGTCGATAGATCTCACCTCATAACTCCCCGCGCGTCAGATTCCCCTTTAGGGTTGAGTGAAATTAAGGAGGTTTGCCCCAGAGTACTGCAGCACTTGCAGAGAGGCTGATTTGGTTTTGACTGCAGCCGATGAGTCAACAACGCCTTTACAAAATCTTTCCGTCTGTGCCGTCAAAATCACCGCCATGTACGGGCCGCCTCGGCTAATTGCAAGCGATTTAGTTAAATCAGTTGAGTAGCACAATCCAAACTATCTTGTTTTAATTAGGACCGTCTACGAAAACGGTAAGCACAGAGTCTACGGGGGCCATCACATCAAAAATTGCTCAACTGCCTGTGGTTACCCGTTCTTTCATCTGATATAGACGGTGTAAAGTCGTAATAACGCCCACCAGCCCAATCACATCATGTGCGTTCCCCGATTCATTGCGCTGCGTGTTCAACAGTAGACGCAAAGGATGGCGATTAATGTGCGTGTCGCGCCGACTACTGCATGTGCGATTTTCCCGCTCTTTCACAGCCCTGAACATCTGTCAATTGCTTTCGCTAGGCTTCCTAACGCGGTGGCTGACACTCAGCTGCACTTATCAAGGCTGCAGTAATTGAGTACACATGGTATAAGCTCGGCCCGAGTCATTTGGTGACAACAGGACGTGTATTCATATCGGATTTCAGTTATGCTCCAAGCGCTTTGCGAAAAATCATCAAGTCTTTATGGTTCATTACACTTCGACACCTGAAACATGTGTCGACTAGATTGGCAGACAGACTGGATTTCCTAAGCGCTACATACCTACTAGTACAATTCCATTCAAAAAGCCTTTCTTGGTGCCTTGCGGGAACGTTCCCAGCTTCTAGCTATCTTTAGTGTATCCAATTGCAATCCACATCATGCTGGCGCATTGCCCATACATGCTGTCTCAACGACAGATTGGCACAGTCAGGTACGAAACCACCATAAACAGTGCAAACACAAGCACACCGACACAAATGCGATTATCATTTAGTTGGGTGTGCAATTTAGAAAACGTACACTTGCAAATTTATGTCACACAAAAACACCGCGATGGACTGCACATGTAGTCATGGATATGTTCACGAGTGGCAAGTTCCTTATCAGCGTATGAACTCTCACCGGGCTTTCCCAAAATCTTCGGCAAAGACTTCCGTCTTCCAAAATTGACACTCTCTTCTATACTGTGTTCCACCATGCTCTTTAGACTAGCCACTTGTTCTTCTAGCCGCTTGATTCTTTCTTCATATCTCACTGCACGCCAATCATAGTCTTGATTCAACATATCGCGCCGCAGAATTGATTTGGCGCGTTTGTGGACCCGACGCAGGTACGAAGAACCACTGCGCTGCACATCACGCGATATCAATTGTGCCGCTTGCTGCGGGTCCTCAAAGTTTTCCGTAATTGTCTTGTTTGATAGTGTTCCAATGACAATGGCTAGTGCATGTGAGAATTCCTCAAACGTATGCATACCCGGTGGCACTCCAGTTTGGTGTGGGCTTAAATGCTGGAGTGATGGCGGTTGACTACTGTCAAAGTATTCGCCAAGGTCTAGTTCTGATGCCATCACTGCCCGCCGAAGAGCCCGCGATGGAAGCTGCCCATCAACAGCAATATTTTCGACAAGTACGCCCTTTGCTTCTTCATCTGAACGACTTCGATCATTTTTGGCTGGTGCGGGCATTGCAGGGTTGTTGACTTGGATGTCGTCCTGTTCGCTGTCCCCGTTTGGTTCCGGTTCTTCTTCTTTCCTCTTGGGGAAGTGTCTTCAGTTGGTTCTGAAAGAGGGTTGTTCTTTCGACTAGCACGGATCTTCTTTAGGTCGTTGGCATATAAATAAACGACCGTTCTATACAGTTCGAAGAAAACGTCACCTGGGCTTGTGCCCGATGTGCTGATCATTGCAATAACGCATTGATGCAATTCAGCAGTAAGAATGTTCTCGTCTTCTGATTCAAATCCAGTGGTATTGCCATTATAGCTTGGTGGGCTGCTGCCGTTGCTTCCTTCCAGGCTCGCAGAATTCGGAGGTGATATGGAGCTATTCAGCGTTGACACAGATGGGTATGCTTCGCCAGTAACATTTTCTTCTTCACGGGGAACGTTCTTTCCTCGTTTATATCCCTGGAGAAGTGAGACGAGGGCTGCACGGCGGGCAACTTGTGCAAGAAATAGGATTGAGGAAGAGTAGGAGGGAGTGCCCGTCCATGAGGATGTTGCAGGCACAATTCTCACAAGTGCTTGCCACGTACGCAATGAATCCAACGTGCCTTCATCTGAAAGTCTAGGAGCAGAAGCGCGAGCAGCGTTTTGACTAAGGAGACGACCGGTGGCGCTGACAGACCTGATGCAAGTTTCAATAACAAGACGGAGCGTGACTGGCTCACGAATGAAGACGTCGAGGGCTGATTCCACGGAAAGCGGGATAACAGACACGAGTACTGAGAGCGCATCGACGGCTGAGACGATCTTTGTGACTTCCCATGAGCAGCCCTCTGTGCCGTTCTGCAAAGCTTCTGACGCGTGCAGGAAGGCACTGTTGACAGTACCCGTGAGTAATGCCATGCGCTGAGCACACACCTGGGGAACGAAGCGCAAGAAGACTTTGAGCAGAGAATTACACGATACGGCGGCGAGCCCCGTGCAATCCATATTTGGGAGACAGATGGCTGATTGTGGAAATTCAGCAAGTTTGCGACGTGTGAAGGGAGCTTCAATTCCAAAGTCGTTAAGGCCTGTTTCATGGAAAGAGAAGACGCCGATACGGTTTGCATCTGCTTCACGAACAGGTCTGAAGAGGATGTCAAGGACGACTGAGTAAATCTTCTGGCCATGTTTGTTGAAAACTGTTGCCATGGCATCTGTATACTCGTCAGCCTGCTCGATTGCATGGGACTTTGCATAATGGCCAGAGAATGTGATTGAAGCGATATCGGCAAGAGTGCTAATCACTTCAATACGATCTTCGAGATCAGGGTTTGTGCGTTTGGCAAGGAGACGTTCGAAGACGTACATAGCAGTTGCGGTATCACGCTTAATGGTTGCGCCAGTTGCGCGTGGAGTAGCGGGAGATCTGGAGAGTGCGGATTCAGTGACTGAGCTGAAGAGGGAGCCTGGATATGAATTGACATTGGATGGGGTACGAGAAACGAGGCTGGTAATGTCTTCCGTGCTATCTGAGCGTGCGACTGTGCGGCGCGTTAGGCTGGACTCGTAGCGAATGCTACGACGGACGGGGGATCTGTCTGGCTGGGCGGCCATGCGGGCTTCGGATCGAGAAAAGCGCGCGCTTGCGAAACGGCGCGCGAAACGTCCCGAGGCACGAGAGCGTAGATGAAGGATGGAACGAAGTATAGATTTGTCATGTTTTCTCTCTTCGCGCCTCTCCGAAGCCAAGGAGGGGCGAGAACGGGAGACGAGATTGGTAAACGAGGAGCGAGAGGATCTCTTGCGGGGCATAGGAGGCTTGACGAGCACGGCCTGTTTCACAACGAGATGCAAAAGCTCAGCAAGACGTGAGAGGAGATTGCGGAGCAAAATCGACCTATTAATGCGGGTGCCATTACGGAGGGAGAGAGCGGCACGAATGGTGGGCATCCACGGGGTGGTTTGACAGGAAGCGATAGCGGCGACCTGTCTGAGGGCCTTTTTGGCAGCGTTTGCGACACGCATGTCGGGGGAGAAGAGGGTGCGCAGAAGGGCGGGTGCGGAGCGTTGTCGGATGGGAAATGCGAGTGCATCGAGCACATTTGAATCGACGCCTGCATTTTGAGCGACGGCAAACAGGGCTGCTAGGGCGCCCTGAGCGTCGACAGCGACGATGAGGGCGGAAATATCAGCAGGGTGGGGCGAATGCTCGGCGTGGCGCATGGCGCGATCGAGACGACGGGCAATGCGATTGATGTGAGGGTGGATTGCGGCGAAGATCTGGGGGGCGGTTGGGGCGGCGTTTGCACGGCCGTTTCCGCGGGATAGAGGGGTGGTCGGGGGCGGATAGGTCTTGCGCACGTATGTGACATGCTGAACGCAGGTGTTGAAGATGTGGCGGGCGGCTGCTTCGCGGGCGGTGGCGGACGGGGCGTCGAGGAGATCGACGGAGGATGCGAGGCGACGCGCCTCGAGTGTTTTGCGGGACATTGGTTGGTGGCGATGGCGGCGAGAGTCGGGGATTAGAGAGGCATGGTGAATGGGGTGCGGAAGGCCGACTGGCGGGCAGACGCGGATGAATGGATTAGTGGTGGTGATTGTAAAGATGCGGAGAGTACAGTAATAACGTATGCTCGGCAGTTTGTTCTACGTTGCTGCTGCGGTGAACATGACAAGTCAGTTGTTGCGTGACGGGACGCGACGCGACACGCTTTATATAGATTTGCGTTTCATAACTTTGAATTTTTGCAGAAATTGATTTACGCAATGTGATTGCGAGCGAGCAAGCGCGCCAAATTAATGTGTGTACGTATGCGAGCAGAATCTCAAGATCACATTTTCTAAAAACAAACGTCATTCGTGTGCTGTAATGCGCGTGACAAGCGTCAATCGGCGCGTGTGCGTGTTTTAATCCGCCATTCCCCGATGTTTTTTACTTGCTGCACACAATCATTTACACCAAGTCCAAACGCTGCCCGCCAGTGCAAAATACACCGCTGCACTGTAATTCCATTGCCCTCGCACCCATCACAAGGCAGCACATCGCACCATCCCCCGCCTGCAACTTTCCACACGCTGCGCTCCCGCTGCACAGGATCGACAATCTTGCCCTGTCACAGCCGTTTTACCTCCAAAACTACAGTCACGCTATTCCTCGTACACGTGTGTCTCCCAAATCACACGTGTCCTCCGCTTGCACAGTCCTCCACTCGGGTGACCCCCGCCCCCACCACGCCCCGTTGATCGTCGCCCCGCAACAACGCCACGCCGCGCCTCCAACTGACTTCCAACCGTCCAATGCCCCTGTCATCCGCTCTTCAAATCACAAATGTCAACGACTTTCTCTCGCCCTCCACCGCCTGTGTCCTCCCGGTACAGGGCGGTGCGCAGCCTAGCGTCCGCAAACAAGACCTCGTAGAACCGCCCGGCTCCGTCCTCGCCCCAATTGTGCCCAATACCACCAATGCCGGCCGCACAACAACAACAACTGCAAAGGTCACTCTTAGCGACTGTCTCTCATGCTCCGGCTGTGTCACCTCAGCAGATACTGTATTGCTATCTACACATAACACCGACTTGCTCACAGACTTTATGCGCGACCATTCTCGTAACAATACCACCCATTACGCCGTGGCCGCTCTCTCCCAGCAGGCGGTAGCATCCCTCGCGCTTCACTTCAATCTTCCGCTCCAGAGTACCGCTGCCAAACTCGCGACCTTCCTCACAACCCATCTCCACTTTGATACTGTAGTCGATCTCTCATTCGCTCGTCACATATCCCTCCTCGAATCCGCCCAAGAATTTCTCCAAAGATACCAAAACGGACACACGTTGACCGTCGCGTCCGCATGTCCCGGTTGGCTCACCTATGCCGAGAAAACCCAATCCCAAAATATTCTCTCCAAAATCTCGACTGTTCCATCCGCCCAGGCCATCATGGGCGCGCTGTCTCGCACACTGCTCGAGCGCGACCATACTCGAAAACCGTGGCTTTGTTCCATTGCACCGTGCCATGACAAGAAGATCGAAGCGCATCGGCCTGAGTTTTCCCGCGATGTCAATGCCGCAGAAGCTAAGAACGTCAATTGCGTGATAACGACGGCAGAGCTTTTGAATATCATTGCTCAAAGCTCGTTTGATATGCAGACTGCACACGAAACCCCGCTCGACGAACGCATGTCTGCGTCGCATTCACCTGGTTTCGGTGTCAAAGTTGGCAGCGGATCGGACGGATATGCCGATTTCATTCTGAGAGTGGCTGCGAGAAAGTTGTTGGGAGTGCAATTACCACCTGGCCCGTTACCTATGCAGAAAATGAGCAAATCAGGTGATTTGAAATCAATTAAAGTGGTCAGTGAGGATGGTAGTCGCCATCTTACTTTTGCGACAGCATATGGTTTCAGGAGCCTTCAAAGTATTCTTCGAAAGATGAAGCGTGGGGAATGTACATATAATTATATTGAACTTATGGCATGTCCTGGTGGATGCAACAATGGTGGTGGGCAGATTCCTATGCCTGAAGAAGCAAATTCGCGTCCGAAATCTGTAAAGATGCGCTCGGAGGAGCATTTGAGTCGGGTGGAAGAAAAGTTTGCAGATGCTGCGGTGGTTGAAGATCCCGCCGAGCTGTCAAATGTACAACGATTGTATAGCGACATTGGTGACGGACCTGGAAGTGCCGCGTCAAAAACCTTGTTCACAGTTGATATTCAATCAAGGACTGACGCTGGCCCAACTTCTTTGTCTTGGTAAATTGACGTGTGTATTTCTATTTAGTTGACGTAATGGCCGTGTAGCCCTGTTGGTGTAATTGAGATTTTCATTGCTTTTGTATATTCATCAAGTTGGTTTGGTTATCGCAGTTGTTTCTCTAATTCCTTGCTGATACTGTCAATGCGGAACTGCTTCACAGAAACCATAATTTCCCTAGAGTATGTCAGAAATGGTAAAGTGGGCCACCTAGTAGAAATTAGCATACTCTGCTAGTTGAAGGTAATTGTAAAGGTTGGGACCATATCTATATGGTTTAGATCTCAACGTTTTCGTTTCGCGAACCATCATTAGCCAGGGAAGCGCATAGATAGCATCTCTAGCTTACCAACCACACTCTTCCTTGGGTAGCGTACAATAATATTGACAAGAATCAAGTATGATTCTGTTCTGCACCAGCCATGGTCACAGTGCTAATATTTCGTGACAGTGACTGGGATCCAAAAGTATCAATTTTCTTCGACGCAAACTTGTCTTGTAAAAGATGTCGAAGACAGTGGTTAAACTCATTGTGCACTAAGCTAGTCTTGCTTTACTGTGATATAATGTTGGATTGCTATAAAATTCAAGTTGACGATTAACTTCGAACCATAAAGAGATCTTGCCTTCATCCGCCACACACTTCTCTTGCAACCATAATAAGTGGGCAGGGAGATTGAGATAGGATAGGTGAAACTGAACATCTCCATCCACAAAAAATCATCAAGAAGGAAATTGCAGCCACCAATCACATCCACGTCGTCAATCTCCATTCACAAGAGCAGCCCACCAACCAATAACAATGTAGAGCGACTCAACTCCGCCTCACGGACCACAAGCACAACCCAATGGATAACGCACACGTCCCCACGTGGCATACCCACCACCGCAACTCTCTCAGTTACGAATGGACAACTGGTCCCCTACTAGCGAAGGCAGATTATCAAGGAACACAACAGATCATCTCGCCATCTACCATCCACCAGCTCTTCAGACTGTCCCTATTCACTATCAGTGTGCAAATCTCACAATGGCATTTATCACACCCGCAGCGCTTCCGAGCCGGCAGCAAGCCACGAGTGCGCGCTGCGCACGCCGCGCGCCCCGCATGGCGGCCGGACAATCCGATAAGAAGGAGAGCTTGGCGGACTGGCTCTATGGAAAGTTTATGCACAACGCCCTTTGGGAGGGAGACCAGGAGGCTGGCTATGAACCGTTCTTCAAAGAGGCTATGAAGAATCGTGAGGAGGAACAGGCGAAGGCCTATGCGGAAAAGGAGAAGGGTGGCAACTAATCGTTTGCTGCCGAAACTATGGTAGAGATATATCTTGGGGTTGCTTTGCGTTTTGTTGAGGCGTTGTTGCGGTTATAATAAATTTTCAAAGAGTACTGATTTTTGTCAAAGTGGCGATGATGGACACGTGAGATAGTGCCTTGTTTATGGACGGTTGTAGTTAGCAACTTGTTCGTAGAAATTAGACCTAAAACTCGATGCCAGAATGCTGATGCACGCCATTGTGTACAGCGGAGAAATAGTTCGCAAAATTTTATCCGTGAGTGTAGTTGAGTGTGCTAGCGTATTCCTCTCATCTGTTCAAGTTTTTGTGAGTGGTGGTAGCAGAACATCACGATCATTCTCAATCAGTTCAACCCGGGAGAGATTGTCCACGTTCCGATCATATCTCAACAAACTTGAAGGGCGAATGGATATTTTCATTCTAGGCATTCTAGCCGGAGTATCCGTGTTTGGATGCGTTTTGTACGGCTCATTCAACGGCTGGTGGTGTGTTTGAAAGTCGCCGCAACTCTCCACCCTCCATTTCACCCGATGAACATATACAACCCTCCTCCGAGGTGACGCAGATGGTAACAGCAAAACAAACAACGCGGTCTCAAGAAATTCGGCACATGGTGTGGTAGATGTAACAGGTGCAAAAACAATCGCTCTCCGGACGCAATCATATAAATTAAATCGACACTACCATTACCTACTTTTCACCAGCCGTGGCGCCCATCTGTTCCCCTTCAGCCCTAGTCCAAAAGCTCACTCACTCACTGGACCCGTTGAGCAGCTCTTCTGCTGCATCCGTGACACCCTGCATGAAAGAGGTAAAGCTCTGCGCGGCAGCTCCTGGTAATGCATCCTCGATCAAAAATGACTTGAACCACCGGTCTTTCGACGTACCCTCCCGACAAATGATACACTTTGGAGTAACCGGTCTATCTCGAATGCACGCCGCACGTACCCGCATAATTGTACTTGACTCTGGTGGAGGGAACACCAGATCTCTCCTATTGGGTGCTGCATAGTATATCACCACTTCTGAGAAAGCATCCAACATGAAAACGGGATGCCCGCTCTGCTTCACCGCAAGTGAGGAGAGCGGCAGTTCTTTTATGCTCTTCTCTTCAAGATTCAGAAATGAGAACAAGCGTGGATACGCTGCTGCTGCTAGCAGTTCGGGGTTGAGATCTTCCCATATGCATCGAACTGCTGCACGCGTGTCCGGCGCAACAGCTTCCTGTCGGAAGAGAAAGCTGCGGATGAGACCAAAAATGAGACGAGGCAACGTCTTGATAGACGGATGATTCTGCATTGAAGAATCCAGTATTTGCGTTCCGTCATCCGTCACCTCTACGATGTTTGCCAATAGATTGGCCAGCCAGTCGAATAGTAGCATACGTGCCTCACCAATGCCATGTTCATCTGCGGCAGCTACGGCTTTGTGGAAAAGAACAGTGGCAATAGCGTTGGCATCCGCCTCGGAACGAACTACGCTACGTGACGGTGTCACAGAATAACAGTACGTTTCAATGCGAAGCATTCTCCTCGGGAGCTTACCGGGTTCTAAGAACACACCACGAAAAGCGATTTGAACACAGGGGGCGTGCCCACTCCGTTCTGAGAAGCCTTCCTCCGATGTGAATTCAAAGTCGATCGCCAAAGTAGACGTGTGTCCATGACAGCCCAGACGGAACACGTCATGGACTTCTGCGTCTCTATAAACACCGGATCCATACAGCTCCGCGACCGTAAACTCTGGAGATGTTCGTATGCGCAACAAGCCGCGAACGACAGCAGGGTCGTTAAGATGTTGCCACAGGTCTTGCGAAAGCGTAGACTCTGCATGTTCATACGCTGCAAGACGACCACCACTTGTTTGTGCCAGAGGAGAAATGGAGGCTACATCGAGCGGCATACAGGAAATGAGGTAAAGATCAATCATTGAACCTAGAATTGACGCACGTATACCTTGATCGGCATAGAAAGTTGAACTAGGTTTTGGAAATTTGTCTCGCGAGGTGATTGTCTCGTCGGTGATAATAATCTGGCCATCAGCGTAGTTGGGCTCCCCGGCTGCAAGGACGATAATTCTCGATGCAAGCAATTCAGCAACTTCGATCATGTCCAGCGCTGCGCGAACTGCAGGACCTAGTGCTCGCTTGACAGAATGGTCTGGATTGTACGGATCTGCAATGGGTGCTATAGTGTTGATCGTGTCCATGATGCATTTGGACACAGCAGGCGATGATTGGCGCAACCACTGATCGGGCGGAAATATATCAGCGATCGAGATATCCGTATCCACTGCCGAGATACGACGAAGAACGCCCTTGTCTTCACGAGCGTCTACAAAGGAAAGATACTCATCGTACAGAATGACACCAACAAGCGAATCCCCCTCCACGACATCCAACGCAGACTTGATCGCCATTCTCGCCGCATTAAGGTAACTGTCATCACCGCCTTGATCCAACAGAAAAATGTACGCAGTTGGCGGAGTGTACTCCTCGCCAGTATACGGCGGTTCGAACACTGGCACATCGTACACATCTCTGGAAAGCTCAGGAATAAGTTCAATGGCTTCATGATCGTTTGCGAGGACTGTCGAAGCGTAGCGTGCGGGGAGGTCATTTTTCGCGGCGCACAAAGCGCATCGCCAGTACCTGGCATTCATAGAACACTTTGTGGAAATATAGGCGCCACACAATGCGCATCTCGGTATATCATGCGCGCCGACAGCCGAGGCAGCTGCATGCGCCTCGCGAGCTGCGTCGGAAAGCGTCGAGTCGGCCGGCGGCGTCAGACGCGGAGTAGGGGAGCCTGCCAAAGGCGAGACGAGCATGCCGAATGGCAGTGCTGATTTTGCACGGACTATGGGGTCGTACGGCGCACGACCGCTAGTCGGGCGTAACATTTTGTGTCGAAGCTCAGTGGATATCAATGGGTGTGCTTGTTGCCCGCGTTTGTCTCGGGTTGTTTGGCTGGGATTTGATGGATTAAAATGCTAATCGCAAAGTATCGGTAGGCAGCTCTGAAAGTGTTGCGAAATGGATTTGCTTGGAGCGGACCGATAGACTGGACTGTCAGCGTGGATACACATGCAATGCATAATTTTGCGTGACGAAACGCGTAACAAATGCAGTTTTTCATGTTTCCTCCCAAATTTCAACTTTAAATAAGATCTTGCAATGCTTTCATAGACCCGTCACGATCAATCCTCTCCACTGATTTGATCCCGCGCATGTTCCAGGCGGATCATTTCCCTTCCAAGCACTATGCCCGAGCCTCTCAACCTCTCCGACTTGGACCTTCCATCAGCCACACTAAGCGCCTTGCAATCTTCAAACCTCACCACAATCGCCCAAATCCTCTCCCAAACAACGCAGCAATTGCAGCGGACATCATCCCTATCCACAACAACCCTCCAAAAAATCTACCAAACCATCTATTCCCGAACCGCTACGCGCGCAGTCCCCCTTTCAAAACTATCCAGCCTCCCCGCAAGCCTACCAACAAGATCAGCCTCCCTAACAAACGCGCTCAACGGCGGCTGGCCGGCGGCATCTATCGTTCAACTCGCAGGCGCCACACAGACCTGCAAGACTCAAACAGCACTCTCAGCGGCCGCAAGTGCTCTCCAAATATCCCAAGGCGTAATATGGCTGGACACATCCTCTCACCACGCAACGCACGCTCGTCTCACCTACATACTGTCCTCGCGCGGTCTGAATGATTCCGAAGTCCAACACGCGCTGTCATTCCTCCTATTAATCCCCGCACCGACGCCGCAGCAGGCTATCGCAATCCTTCGCGATCTCCAGAGCGACCAGGCGACGCTATCCGTCGTGCAGACAAACAGTATTCCGGAACTTGTGATACGATCTCCGCGAATTATCGCGCTGGATTCGGCGGCCTCGCTGTTGGGCCCCGTGTTGGGTCTGCGCAGCGAGGGATGGTCGGGTCATGTGTTGTTAAATGAGATGGCTGTTTTGTTGCGCTCGTTGTCCGTCCGGACAGCGGCGACAGTTTTGGTGACGAATCGTGTCGTCAAGGGAGTGGATGGTCGTCCAGCGCTTGGGAATGCGTGGGCATGCTTTCCCGATGTTTGCTTGCTACTTAAGCGGCGTGTGCTGCGGGAAGAGGGCACTGCTTGTGTGGAGGCTTTGGTCACGTCCAAGCGGTGTGCTACCAAGCATTGTATATTTTCGATAGATCGGTGTGGAGTGTGTGACGATGTGACATGAAGTGTGGACTGTGTGCTGCGGGTTTTATGTTTATCTATCGTGGTTCAGGGAGGCAGTTGTTTACCAGCGGCCCGTCTTACGTGGGTGCGAAAAGTTTACAGATGATAACGTCTGGTAATAGAAGATGCTGCCTTGAATGGAAAAAAGGTTGTGAGCAGTGTAACAAGTGGGGCATATTGAAACTTAATTTATTTCAAGCCAATGGGGATCCAGGTTGAGGACCCCCAACCAATACGAGTCGAACAGCAATGCAATTTCCATCACGTCACACGTGACCAACTCTCCCTCACATCTTGTACACCGGATCACTTCCGCGACTCGATCGTCACCATCGCAAACCAGCTGCAGCCCGCCGCGCCAGTTCTATAGCTCCAATAATACCTATCAGATTACCATATCCACTGGGAACAATATACTCCTCAACCCGCTTCGTAACTTTCTCCGCCTCGATATAACCTTCGTTCAACTCGAGAAATATGCGCCGAATTTTCTCAAACAACACCAATCTCTTCATGACGCCACCAGACAGCACAATAACATGCGGCGAAACAAGATACGTGATTGAAATACACAACTGCGCAAGATAATACGCAACATCATCCCAAGCAGGATGCTCATCGCCAACAGTCGCCAACTCCTTCATATCGACACCAATCCGTTCAGCGCAAGCCTGCGCAGCCGCATGTGACTCAACACTACCGCGATGCATATTTGAAAACCCACCATACACATCACCTTGCTTCCGCAGAGGCATAATATGTCCGCCCTCCGGATGAACCAATCCGTGCACCGGTGCGCGATTCACCACCAACCCGACGCCGATGCCAGTGCCAACGGTCACATACGCGCAACTATCACCATCATGGCCACCATAGCGGATCTCAGCAAGCGCGGGTGCGTTGACGTCTGTGTCAAACCCGATCGGGACGTTGAACTCTGTGAACGCGGCCAACAAATTGAAATGCTGCCAGCCGGGCTTCGGCGTGGTGGTGATATATCCGTACGTGGGCGAGTCTCGGTTGAGATCTATCGGACCGAAGGAGGCTATGCCCAGCGCGGAAAACGGCTCGTGTTTTTTGAGAAAACGCACGATTTGTCGCGTAGTCGTCACAGGGTCGTTTGTTTTCAGCTCTATGCTGTCGAATAGCGACGTCGGGTTATCGGCATACGCTACTCCGACACGACATGAGGTCCCGCCGAGCTCGACGCCGGCCAGAAGCGCGGTGGATGGCACCGAAAACTGCGTCGGGTCGGCCTTGGAATGTTGCGTGAGACGACGGGTGTGGTAGATATGTGTCAAGCCGACTCCAGCCGCGAATGATACAGCGATGGTTGCAGCTTTCCAGATAGGTGCGCTCGGTTGGCTGGACATTTGGAAATCGATGCTCGCGACGTGGCTTTACGATTTCGTCATGGGGTGAAGGGCAAGATAGGCGTGGTTGCGTGGAGAGGATCTCTGTCCGTCACGCAAATGCTCTCTTCTGCAAGACGTGGTCACGCGTGTGCGTGTAGGGTGAAGATGAGATATATTTTTGCATATTTGTTAGGGATGTTGAATATTGCTTCCAGACCAAATTTTCATATCTAAATTAATGAGATTTGTATGAAAGCGGGATTAATTCACAACGCACAAGTGTCAATGCAC
Organism: Asparagopsis taxiformis; assembly: GCA_030407315.1. NCBI lineage: Eukaryota > Rhodophyta > Florideophyceae > Bonnemaisoniales > Bonnemaisoniaceae > Asparagopsis > Asparagopsis taxiformis. The sequence continues at coordinate 35,269 of JALQPE010002264.1, read as the reverse complement.
GACACTTGTCGTTATGAATCTAATTGCACCAATCAATGGTGAGGCAAATCTTGTATGATATTCGCATCTCCTAAAGTTATCCGACATGAATTCTATTTTCCGATTGGCCCGTCACCGTGTTATGCGCGCATCGCTCAAAAATGCTTACAGCAGGAACAACACGAGGACATCAACCTTCGTCATGCCCCCATTCCGCAACAATTAAGCTGCCCCCTTTCTTCATCGCTGAACCACCCAGACTAAATTCCGCAACCTCACAACTTTGAAAATGGACGACACAGACACACGTGACAAGAACATCATAGCTCTCTTCGATGTTGATGGAACGCTCACACTCCCTCGTCTGGTACGTTGTAAGGTGCATCCACCTCCGACCAATCATCCCGTCCAATGCTCGATCTAACCGCCCATGATCCAATTGCACAGAAAGCCACGCCAGAGATGTTGGAGTTTCTGCAGCGGCTCCGAAAGACAGTTATGATCGGCATGGTGGGCGGGTCGGATCTCAAGAAGCAACGCGAGCAATTGGGCGAGACCGTGCTCGATATGTTTGACTATACATTTTCCGAAAACGGGCTAGTGGCGTACAAAGGCCGCGATCTGATCGCAGAGGCCAGTATTACAGCACATCTCGGCGAAGAGCGTTTGCAAAAGCTGATTAATTTCATCCTTCACTACGTTGCCGAGCTGGATATCCCCGTGAAGCGCGGCACATTTATCGAGTTTCGGAAAGGTATGTTGAATGTGTCGCCGATCGGACGCAATTGTTCGCAGAAAGAACGGTGCGATTTTGAGGTGTTTGATAAGGAAGCCAAGGTGCGCGAGACGTTTGTTAAGGTGCTTCAGGACAAATTTGCTCAATATGATTTGACCTATTCGATCGGCGGACAGATCTCATTCGATGTTTTTCCGAGAGGCTGGGATAAGACATATTGCTTGCAGTTTGTTGACCATATCAAAAACATCCATTTCTTTGGAGATAAGACGTACAAGGGCGGTAATGATTTCGAGATTTACGCATCACAACGTACCATTGGACATTCTGTGAAAAATCCAGATGAGACAATGGCTATTTGCGAGAAGACGTTCCTTTCATAGATGGCGTCTTGGTTGTATAAAAGCACTCGCCTGTGTAGCGACGACCATCTTGCGTAATTTGTACCTGTCATGAATTGCGTCTTGCCAATTTGACTGTGCTCATCACATACAAAAATATCTGTTGCGAGCATCATTTTTTGGGTAAATTCAGGGAATCATGTCACAGTTCGACTTTGCTGGAACATAAACCAGCAATGTTAATTTTGCACTTCATCCGCGCGACTCCGCACCATCTCGTTACGTCATCACTCTCCCTAATAGGATATATTGCTTTTGCAATTTCAAATCAAACTCCCTTCATCTCAACACATCTTTCGACAAGCCGGTAAAGTCCATGTGAATTCACAGACTATCAGCGTTCAATCCATTGTCGTAAATCCCAGCCGCCCGTTCAATCTCGCTCTGACCCACATGGCGACACCACCAGAAGGCACCATAGAGGAGAATCGACGTCTGCTAGAAACGGGCCGATCACAGGGAACAATCTCCTCCCATGCAGACGACAAAGAATCTTTCAATGACGCTGAAGCTGATGCATTGCAGGAAACCCAACCATCTTCGCACAATCCCGCACCACCGCCTCGCACTTCTGAAGAAACAGTCGTCCATTACAACTCTATCAGCGTCGATTTCCGACCAGACTTTTCCGCTGATGCCAAGCAAGGCTCGTTGCAGATTGTTGAGCGCGACCTGGGCGCCGCAGATGACTTCTGGAATATCCAGGTAGATTTTATCTGGAAGTCACGTGGAATGAACATCCCGACCAAGTCCAGCAACGACTCCTCTGTATCTATCTCCATATCTGTAGATGAATTTCTCGTCGTGCGTCTCAACACAGCTGCAACTCTTCCTAGAATCGCAGTCCATGTGAGAGGTGGGCGTCTTCTCGGCGAATTTCAATTTCCGAACGGTCCGGATGCCGCAATGGCACTGTTCAACGAGCTCCGAAAACATCTCGATGCATACCCAATCGCCGATCCTTATAATCCCGGTGATCTATTCGCAGTTGAGAAGAAGCAACGTATGCGTCGTGTGGCACCCTCGTTGGCAGACAACACTTCCGATGCTGTGGATGATGAGTTTGCAAGTCTGCTGGATGATCTAAGCATTTCGAGCAGTACTGCCTCAGAGAGGGATAGACGACCAGGTCGCAGGAGGCGGAAGGAGCCTGGCAACTCAAACGGGGATCTTGGCATGGCGATTCTGTCGCAATTTGCTAGGATTACTCAAGTGGCACGCGAAATTGGTGATGATCTAGCGGTTATGATGGATGAAAAGAAGCAAAGAGCTGAGATGGAACGGAGGGACCGTGAGCAAGTTGCCAGACGACGCGCACTTGACATCTATGCAGATATCGTGGCGAGTACCGATGTTGAGCGTGAGCTTCCGCCGAGACTGACACTAGATGATCGGAGAGGCCTACCCGTCTCCGCAGAAGTCTGGAACGCGTCATTCGACGCTTCTGGAAAGCTTTCAGATCCTGCTGTGGTGAAGCAGGCCATATTTTCAGGTGGTATCAGTCCGGATATTCGCGACCAAACCTGGCCGTTTCTTTTGGGGTTTTATGAGTGGAATTCGACAAGTGATGAAAGAGAAGAGGTTGCTCGAAAGCAAACGAAGGAGTATGAAGCGTTGAAGGAGAAATGGGCGTCACTGCAATCTTCTGCAAAACTGGAGGACGAGGCGTCGTTGAGAAATCTTCCAGATGCAATCAGTATGGACCGGAGAAAGAGAGTGAGTTCAGCACACGCTAGTTATCTGGAAACAGAGGATCAGATAAGAAAAGACATAATACGAACTGATCGATCAATTGATATGTACAAACAGGATGGTTCACCCGCAACTGCGGTAATGGGAACGATATTGAATGTTTATGCCACCTACGACGACAAGATCACATATTGCCAGGGAATGTCTGACTTCCTAGCACCTATATTGCACTCTCTAGGACTTGATGATGAATCAATCGTCTTCTGGTGTTTTGTTTCCCTCATGAAGCGTATCGAAGAAAACTTCCGCTTCGACCAGACAGGTATGCGAAGACAGCTTGCGAAACTGAAACGTCTGATCGAAAAGGCAGACCCGGAGTTGGCCAAATTTTTCATGCAGTCTGATCCCGATTTCTACTGCTGCTTCCGCTGGATTCTCGTCCGTTTCAAGCGGGAACTTCCATTTGACTCCACTGAACGCTTATGGGAGGTCCTATGGACACGACAAGTTGGGGGTGATGAACTACATGTATTCATCGCAGGTGCTCTGTTGATATCGCATCGACGGCAGCTACTCGCCTTGCGAAAAGGTGCATTCGACGTCTTACTGCGGTACATAAACGATATGAGCATGCGCATCGACGTTGACTTTGCTCTGCGCGAAGGAGAGCTATGCTTCCGAAAGTACGGAAAGGTAGTTACCGATTCAATCTAGCTGCTGAATAGCCTGCCAGTTCATCGCATTCAACGCTGAAAACATAGATAGGATCTAACTACGCTTTGAGGTTAACATCACTAAAACTAATTTCAACCCGCTCATTGAAGATCTCAGACAGTTCTTGTGTTAGTCGATCCGAAAGCGCGTGTCCATCACGTGTGCTAAACCATGAATTCTTCTCAGGATACCATGCATATCGCCACGGTCCAGAAGTCGGCGAGCTCATCCATATTTGCCGATTGGGCGTTTGCGTGTTAAGAACATACGTTCCGTGCGATCCGAAAGATATTGTCAACACCCCTTGGCTGAGCTCTATATCGAAGTCCATTGATGCATTCTTCGGTCTAAACCCAAGATCAGAAATTTGGTCAGAAAGCTGTTCAAGATTCGTTTCCGCAACCTGCACAAATTCATGTTCTGGCCAGTCCTCGTCTGCGGCAATTCCCAATGCATGTAGTTGAGAATCTGCGCTCAGGTTCCGCCAGTGTTGTGGATGGATTACCAATGGGTCTCTTCGCAGAATTGCTTCTGTTTGTGCTGCTCTTGGCATTGTCGTCATGGAATTCGATCGAATTGCAAATCGCGACAATTGACGATGCCAGTTGCCGCGAAGATAAGCACTGCTTACTGTTATAATGTTCTTCAGTTGGCTCTGTACCGTCCGCTTCGTCACGAACCTGGCATAGTGTCCAGCCATTTCAAGTAGGAAAAGAACTTGCCCAAACTTTCTGAAGTTTGCGGGACGGGAATGTTCAGAGGCGATGCGTGTGACCAGTATATAAATAGTTCTTTTTTTCAATTTTGGGACTGACATAACCTTGAGCAAGGTGCCAGTATCTTCGACACTTCCGATATAAAGCTCGCAAAGATATCTCAAACTACGTGGTAAAACTTAGCTTTGCTACGGAGTTTCCAATGTTGATGTGGAGATCCCGTAAAATGCCTGCAATTAAGCCTCATTTGGCTATCATTTCTGTACCATGGGTTCATTAATGTCTGATGACGTCTTAACAGCCTCCGTATCAATTTCCGCCGATTCATGATTATCATTGGAAAGCTCGTTCAAATCATCTGAAGCAGCTTGAAACTTTGCTCGCCAGCGAAAGACAGGACCAAACACCAAAGGAGTCACAAGTGTAGGAACCAAAACTCCCCAAACAGTAGCAGCATATATGCGATCATCTAGCAACCCTGAAGACCGAGCCTGTGCTGCGATTAGAAACCCAAATTCCCCTCTCCCCAACATTGCCACTCCCACGGCAATACCATCAGTGACATTTGGAAGCAGGCCTAAACCGCATAGCAGCTTACCAAATACACCCGCCAGAGCAAGTAATGCACCTATTCCTAGAGAGCTTCCTGCAAATAAGTCTCGAAGTGGTATTACGAACCCAATTGTACCGGCAAAAAACAACATGGATAACCATTCTATATGAACCACAACAAAATTCTTCCAAGGATCTGCTGCCAGTTCTGCCGAAACATTTGCAAATGCTACACCAGTAAGATAACCAGCCAGAAGAAAACTGGTTTTCGCCTTTGTTGCAACAAACGTCATCCCTGTAACTACACCCATTAGGGTCCATAATCCTAATTTTGGAAGAATACTCTGCGGTAGTTTCAGAGCTTTGAATATGTTCTCGAGAAGCCATGGCAAACAAGCAGCGACAATCAACGACCCAGTTATAAATATGACGGAAAACAGAATTGGTTGAGTAAGCTCCCAGGCACTCGGACTATCACCTGATATTGCAACAACTTGGGATAGCAATATGAGGCTAATTACATCATCAAATACAGCAGCGATAGACACCAATTGTCCTAACTTAGTTTCTAGCTCTCCAACGTCAGCGAGAAGTCTTGCGGTAACTCCTAATGATGTGGGTGCGATTGCAGAACCCACCGCAAAAGCTGTTTTCAAAGTGCGAGACGATTCGAATGAGCGCTCCAGCACATGAGTGATAGATATAACAAGGCAAGCTCCTGCAATTGGGAAAACAACTCCAAGCACAGCAACCAATATGGCTCTTGCTGCTGATTTGCGTAGGTCATGAAGGTTTGTCCCGATGCCTGCGTCCACAACACTTAGCTGGATCCCTAGTAGACCAGCGAGAGCAACTCCATCCGGAGATGGGATGAAATCAGCCAAAGGCGGTCCGAGAAGGGCACCAACCACAATGAATGCTACTATTGGGGATATCTTTAATAGTTCTACAAGCTTACCTGAGCCGAAGGATAATGCAAGGAAAAGAGAAATACGAACTAGGTCTTCTTCTACTGTCATCCTTGAGAGCGAGATTTTAGCGAACGTTCAAAATTGGTATTCTTGGAAAAAAGATGAGGTAAGCGGGTAAGCGAAAGGGGACTGATAACTGGTCAAAGATAATTCGCTATGGCAATCATCAATGGAATGGAAACGCTCATTAGAAACTGGCTTAGATGGAAGTGCCAATGGTCTTCCGGACCTGGTGGAGATAGGAAATGGAGATGTGGAGCTAAATTCTGAATCGCTAAGAGCTCTCACCGATTCTCTGATGCGAAAATAATCTCAGAAAATCAACCTGTAGAGATGAATTGATGTTGTCTCGCTGCCGAACTTCTGTTCGTTTCGAGGATAACGACGACTTTTGCAGGGTTTGCTGGTCGTCGAAACAATACATTTCAATCGAGTCGACCTTGCCCTCGCTGCGCACGCTCCATAGTCAATTGTACCTTCCTCGATACTCTTTCGAGTTGTTCAACATTCCTTCACCATATCGCTACAATTTATCATTAATACGTGCTCAAGTCTTTTTAGTACAAGCCAGCAATAAGTCTGGCTTGGAAATCTGATTTGAACAGGGTATAGTAACAGTCAGCAACTAACCCCTGTGAGGCGTTCTGGGCCTGAACAATCCTACAGGACGCGATGTTTGAAATCTTCGATCCGATACTTATCTGTATCTCTATATTGCTGACAGGATTATACGGTATAAAACATCCTTTTCACATATTGAAAGCGTCAAGTTTTGTCGAACTGATAGACCATACTGAAAAGGCTTGGGACGCTAAGCGTGAACATGAGTAGGTTATCGGTGAGAAAAACTAGAACTTAAACACCCGGCTTAGAGAAGGAATTGATGGAAGCCTTGTCATATGTTGTGGCGAGGGGTGGTCACGGTTGTCCACATCGTAGGTAACGCGACTTGGTCGAGATTGGGAAATCCGAATAAATCCAGCTCCGCCCAATTCCGGATTTACCGCCGCCGCCGGTGGGTACTGTAATGATAGCTGTAATTAAATGACGACATGCAATGAACTTCACGTGACTGAGCTGCCTCGTACGCACCGGTGCATATTCCCTATCCCCGGAACGACCGGTGTTGCGCCTGCGCCGCTCCAGTGGCATACCCATGGCAACAAATACCACCAAACAGCTTTGAGTTCCTTCGTTCACTGCGCATCGGCGTGCTCAAAACCACACTGACAGCCCTGCTTCAACGACCGGCATTGTGCCTGCGCCGCTCCAGCAGCATACCCACCACCGAAAAGCTTTGAGTTACTGCGTTCGCTGCGCACCGAGACGCACAAACACAACCACACTGACAGTCCTGCTTCTACATTCATGCAAACTGCTGCAGATACGCTGGAGCTGATCACACTGATGCTCAATTCCGTGAACGCCACTTCACAAATACGCACACGGCTTCCCTGCTCCTACATTCCGAAACGAAAGCTTCCGCACTTTTCTTTGTGCTCTTCAATTGGATAACAAGCACTGCGCAAACGTCCAAACTGTCCTCCCTGCTGTTGCCCACGCTGCACACTACCGCCCGCACATTGATAATCGTATTGATCTTTGTTTATGGAACGGCCACATGATCCACACACTGACATTGCTGGTTATGGATCAAGGAAGATAGAATGTTGTTGGATTCAATACATTTCAGATGTGCTTGAAGCCGTCGGTTCCAGGTACTGGTATTGAATGATAGAGAAGCGGAATTTAGGTTGATTCATTGGTTTGGAAAGGGCAACAGGCCCTGATATGGAATGAATAGACGAAGGAAACAATTCCGCGATGTGCTGATCCGGTTATTGTGTCATGCCATGCCATTGCATAGCATGGGTGGATAGCGAACAGAGAGGGAACTTTAATGGTTTATTAGGGAAGATTGAGGACATCCTCGTTTTCCCATGTCCGTGGTGCACCACGTGCATTAAGATTTCTTGACACTCTATCATGGTACGTTCTGTAGCGCTGCAAAACACGGAAAAGATGGTCAATTTGGCGGCTTCCAGACTCATTTTCTGATAAATCACGGACGTGTTTGATGCCCCAAGCGAAAAGATCTTGTAACTTTCTAGCTGTATCGGTGGGCTGTAGCTCTTCCGTATCGCGTGATCTAGAAACAATTATACCTGGTACAGCATGCGCAGCATGAACAGATGTAGTTGCGGATGTACCAATTTGGGCTGTTTCAATTGAATTTTCTTCACCCGTATGCAGTGAATTCTGCTTTTCTTCACCTATAATTGTCGCTCTATACCTGTTCTCAACCCTTTTAAAACTGAGAAACGGAGGAGATCTACTTCGTACGACATCACGGTAGTTCGGACAGGTCATTCCGGAAGTCAAGTGCTTGCACAGAAAAAATCGGCTATGTAGAAAACCTTCACATGTACATGTCCATCGCAGTCTGTTAGTAATGTGATTTTTTGTGAGGGGAATCGAACATAGACGATTCCATTCACTTACAAAGTGCCTCCACCATACAGGCTTCTTAATACCCGAACAGAGAAGCTCAAAGTCAGCGGAGAATCGGGGGAGAACCACTACGGATAGAATGTAAACTAAAAAGTCACATTTTGGCCGATTGTAGGGTAACAAATATACGCGTTTCAACCTTGACCAATGCGCTTCCACCATCATTGTGGTCCGGGCAATTGGGATAACTTGATTGTGTCGCCTTCCCCACAATTTGAAAACGTCATCCGAATACCAATTGCATAGTAAATATGAAATCATCCCAAAATCATCACTTCCTTCCCACAATCTAGCTATCTCAATTCTTGCGTCTGCAAGACCTGACTGAATACGTAACTCAGGTTGAAAAGAAGAATGCATGTTGTAGTGTCTAGTGACTAGTTGCAGTATCCTCATCTCCTTTTCCCTCAGTTCCCTATGGCCATCTCTACAGATAGCATTGATTTTCCGCCGTATTGCTTGCTTCATGTGCCACAAACATATCGATGGCAGAAGTTCGAAAGCTGTTTTGATAGCACCGATCTGCCCCAAATCTTTGTCTGTAAAGAAAAATGATGGGCGCAGATCGGGGATTGTAGATCGCACAGCAGCGAGGAATTGAGTGATAGATTGTAGCCTGGTCCGGTTGCATTCGATACTTCCTGCCTCTAACAAGAGGTAAGCGATCGGGAACCCAACGCCCAGAACTGAACCGATCACTGCAAACAACTCTAATTTTGTAGAGTTAGTCTTGTATGTTGAATCAATAAACGCCTCGATTATGTTCCATTTCTCGCATATCTCTTTTCCAATCGACGTTACCATCCCAAGTGCGAAAGGAGAAGTTAATTGCAAAACCAATTCCAAATTTTCAGCACCAGATACAAACGCTAGAGCAGATTCCTTAGGATCTGCACTGGTACGAAATTGAGAGGCTACTGTCTCGCTCCAGACATTATATATGTTCATGTATGCGAAGGGAGTGCCAAACATATTTCTAATCCGAACAGATATTTGGAACGGAGACAAACCCAAATTGGTCAGATCCCTGATGGCTTTCCGGACATTTTCTGTCATTGCAATGACTTTCTGAGGGCTTTCATGGCAAAGCCCATGTGTAACTGTAACTTTTAAGCGCCTCTGCTTTCCATAGCATACATTTACAGAGCCCTCACAGCCATACTCTTTCTTAGAAGTCCTTCTCCTCTTTTTGCCTTCCCGGTCACTCGCATACTGACTCTTACGTCTGTTTTGCAGCTGGCTGCATATCCAACGCGTCGATGTGCATTTCATCTTGTTAGCAATGTAGCTATATCCGTCAGCACCTTTCAAAAGTGCAATTAATCCCGTCTCCACTTCTCTGCGCTCTTCCTCCGAGCTAAAATCAGCTACCATTCCAAGCACAGAGCGAGATCTCCAGCTGTAGTAAACACACTCTATTGGCCATCGCAGATTCCTAGCTGCAGCATGATTGTAACTATGCCATGCTGCAATCGCCTCTCCTCCAGTTCTACAATCATCCAAATCCCCACAAAAGTATATTTTTTGGGGTATTTCATCAACAATACATGTCCTCCTGCATTCATTGCAATGTGCACTGATTGAGAGCTCATTGGTTACAAACTGGATGCTCTGCTTACGTTTCAAGCACTTTGAGCATTTACAACAGAACAAGCTTCTTGCTTCCGTCACTGCTACACTTTTGTCAACAACAAAAGCCTTTAATGACCAAAAAACATTCTCATCTACAACGTATTCTTCAGAAGAGAATAGCTCTTCGATGCTGGACTCCACCGACTCCAATGGTAATGCATAGGCTTCAGAAAAATAGAAAGCAACATCTTCAACAGTTGGAAACTCATTACCGAATGCGTCATGATATATTTCTTTTGCGTTGTCAAATGTGTTGGAGAGTATTTCATTGTCTCCCTCGAAATTGCTCTCTTCAATTGCCATTTTGCTGTCTATACCTCCTATTACCAATGTACTGCAGCAATATCGGTGTGTGGATCATTTGGCCGTTCCATAAACAAAGATCAATACGATTATCAATGTGCGGGCGGTAGTGTGCAGCGTGGGCAACAGCAGGGAGGACAGTTTGGACGTTTGCGCAGTGCTTGTTATCCAATTGAAGAGCACAAAGAAAAGTGCGGAAGCTTTCGTTTCGGAATGTAGGAGCAGGGAAGCCGTGTGCGTATTTGTGAAGTGGCGTTCACGGAATTGAGCATCAGTGTGATCAGCTCCAGCGTATCTGCAGCAGTTTGCATGAATGTAGAAGCAGGACTGTCAGTGTGGTTGTGTTTGTGCGTCTCGGTGCGCAGCGAACGCAGTAACTCAAAGCTTTTCGGTGGTGGGTATGCTGCTGGAGCGGCGCAGGCACAATGCCGGTCGTTGAAGCAGGGCTGTCAGTGTGGTTTTGAGCACGCCGTTGCGCAGTGAACGAAGGAACTCAAAGCTGTTTGGTGGTATTTGTTGCCATGGGTATGCCACTGGAGCGGCGCAGGCGCAACACCGGTCGTTCCGGGGATAGGGAATATGCACCGGTGCGTACGAGGCAGCTCAGTCACGTGAAGTTCATTGCATGTCGTCATTTAATTACAGCTATCATTACAGTACCCACCGGCGGCGGCGGTAAATCCGGAATTGGGCGGAGCTGGATTTATTCGGATTTCCCAATCTCGACCAAGTCGCGTTACCTACGATGTGGACAACCGTGACCACCCCTCGCCACAACATATGACAAGGCTTCCATCAATTCCTTCTCTAAGCCGGGTGTTTAAGTTCTAGTGTGAGAAAAACGAGAGAAAATTTAGAAATTGGATTCATGGGTACTGCTCTCGTATATTCCAGCGATGGGACTTCCAGAGCATCATCTCCAGGCACATCCTTCGAAAGTGCATCATCTTTGTACACTCTGGGCGTATGTGGAACAGCTTCTGTCTCGCATTACTCCTTCTTGTCATCCTATTAACATTAGTTCAGCAGTTCAACAAAAAACAACACGTGATGGTGACTGAAGGTTCTGTTCGTATTGTGATTGTATCAGACACTCATCGATTTTACGATCGCCCCATTCCGAACGGGGATATATTGATACATGCTGGAGACTCGGAATTCACAGCAAGCGAAATGGACAGTTGGGCTAGTAAGCAACCACATTCTCATAAAATAGCAGTGTGTGGTAACATGGACTATGCATTGAATGATGGAAAGAGCAATTTGCAACATGTGAAATACCTGCAAGACTCCGAGGTAGTAATCTTTGGTTTGAAGATATACGGCTCACCATGGACACCGAAATTTACGGGAGTATTTCAATTGGATGACCATAGACAGGCGGAAGAGGTGTGGGGCGGGTTGCCGTCAGATGTAGACATTCTTATCAGTCATGGTCCTCCGAAGGGGATTTTAGATCGCACGAGTCGCGGGATACGCGTGGGTGATGCGGCCTTGCTTGAAAAGGTAGAACAAATCAAGCCAAGAGTTCATTGCTTTGGACATATTCACGAGAGTTATGGGACACTGAAGACAAAGAATACGATTTTCTGCAATGCAGCTGTGTTTAATGGACACGCTGCGATTGTAGTCGATGTTCCTACGGACAAATCAAAACCGGCGGTTCTCATAGAGTAGTTGCAATACGTTGACCAGCCTTACATGTTTATATGCACAGTTTAGTTGAGAGTAACGACAGAGCCCATTGACAATCATACATCCACACCGTCACAACAGCGTACTGACTCGCTTCAGAGACATTGATTTCAGCAGCTTGGGAACTGACTGAGTTTTAACCGATGTTTTTCGTGTCTTGTATGGTCGTTCACTAGTAGTTGCAGGTTTGGCGGAAAAGAAGCTCTTGATATTCTTGGTCTTTACTTGGCTTTTCTCTTCTTCTTCTTCATCCGACTCCCTGTATTTACAGCAAAAGAAAAGTTAGTTTCCGTTCTAGATGGAACATGCAAAGGCAAGTGTAGTTTGATTCAAATTTCAACGCACCAGTCGACATCCACAGCTTTCTTATCCAAAATGGTCTTAGTGGTACCCCATGAAAAGCGCACAAAAGTCGGGAATCCAAATAGCGGATCACAACTCCCCGCCATCCAAGCCTTTGTCGCCGGATCACCGGGATAGCCACTGCCAGTTGCAGAGGGAAAAGTGACAGGAGCATTTGGATCCCCGTCCTGAAATCGACAACTCCTCTCGACCTCTGGATATATCCAATCTCGAATCTGCTTATCCCTGGTAGTTTTAGCGACGATACTCGCAGCGGCAACAATCTTATAAGTTGAATCTGCCTTTTTGGCCACAACAACCTTGTCAATTAGCGGAAACCTATTTCGAAACTTGGCCTCGTAGCTCTTCGGGTCGCCCACTGTATCGACGTAAATTTCCGTGATATTGGCGCCATGGTCCAAAGCGGCCTGAACGAGTGCGAGAGCTGTATCGTGCGATATGAGATTGAGGTTGTACTTTACGCGGCGCAACATCTTGGCGCTGAGTTCTTCAGCGCTGAGAACGCGAACCTGAGATGCGATGAAATCAGCGGAATCTATCTTGGCACGTAGAGCATCTCGCTGCACTTCGGTGAGCTGCTTAGAATCATTCGCGCCCAAAGAATTGAGTGCTGCCTCGGAAGATTTGGGGCAGTAGGCGGCGCTGTATACCATAGGACCTAGCACAGGTCCACGACCTGCTTCGTCGATTCCAAGAATGCATGGCTCGTCGTTCTTCCAGGGCAGACTTGCGGAATCATCCATGGGTGAGTAGTTGCGGTGGCTGGACCGTCTAGCAGACTATCTGGCGTCCATGGGATTAGAATGATGAACACGGCAAGGATCAGTAGGATTTGGCGCCAAATTTGCTGCGGGTTATGAGAGCGTGTTGAGGCTCAAAAATAAAAATATAACAGTCGACATTGTTAGAAAGCGCATTGATCCGACTGAAGGCTCGTTGCATCTGTGCTCGTTGCGCCCTGTTACTGTACCCCCTCTAGTCCAGGTGGCTCCTCTCTAACCAAGTTTATCATCCCCCACACCAAGTCGTTGCGGTCTTACTATCCTTTTTAAACCTGTGCACGCTTTGCACACATTCAAACGTTTATCGCATCCCCGGTATGAACTTGATCCAGTCGGACCCACCAACTACTGTGGTGGGAAACTGGATTCTCACGCATCATTCTTTAGCACCAAATCGCGACTACTTCATCAAGCATTGCAAAAGTCTGTCACGCCGTCGAATTGTAGACAATCTGCTGCGATTTCAGTTTGTCAACTCTGATGCACAAGATGTTTCTATTCATTATTCCCGCCTTGCGTTTGTGGGTGGTCCGCTTGCCGCTCTACTCGATGAGCCGTCTGATAAAGAGAAAATCGATATAGACACAGGCGAGCGTATCCCTCTTGCAAAGCAGAATGGATCCGCCGAGATCCGCGTCGCCAACGACCGAACAGTCGCCATCAAGCCTGGCTCTGGACAGAAGGATGTCGACATGGACATGCATCCTCCTACACAGCCAGTTGATGATTCCCAAAAGGTGTCTGCAGACAACGGCCCATATCAAGGCGAGCAATCCAATAGGGAAACGATGGATGTAGATGAAAATACAGATACGTCCAATGTGAAGCACAATCAAAAGAAATCAGGTACGGACGAGGGGATGACAGAAAAGACTTTGTCCGCTCCGCCATTGGGGAAGCCAACTAGTCGCGTTGTCGTCAAGCAGGAATATATGATTCAAAAGCCGGCTGTGAAGTTGTCGGAAAAAGACACGCCACGCACGTTTGCTGTGATTACCCAGTTTCTGTACTGCGAGGAAATTCAGTTCAATTATCTCACATTTGACGAGATCGTCAGTTTGGCCAATGCTGCCCACCGATGGTCTCTCACCGACCTCTTCATGGCCACGTTCTCCTATGTCCAGGCCCAAGATCTACTGGCTGGAGGTCTTGGAATCCGAACCTTTATCCCGCTCGTCAGTCATCCCAGCGCTCCGGAATCTTTCCGAAGATATTTCTGTATCTCGACCGGCCACTCTTTCAATGTGTTGTATCCGCGCCTCAAGGCGCGCAAGGTCACTGAGAACACCACAGCAATGAAGCTCACCCCACCACCCATCTGGGAAGTTGCCATTGCCCAGAACTTTTTATCTCATCTCATCCACTGTATAAGTTTATATTCAGACGAAAGCTACGACGTTTATCTTCTCGATGTTATCTTGCGATACTACGAGGCCAAGAAGGACAAATCAGACGATGACGTGCTAGCGCTCCTCTCCCAGTTGAACTGGGATGAGATCGATCCAGTGTCAGTTTTCGACCGTGAAGGGTTGTGCAAGAACTGGTCAGCGCGCGCCATACGCCTTGCAGCGTTGGCGTCATATGCTCCAGAAACGCAATCTCTCGAAGTACACATCCCATGGAACATCCCTCTCCAAAAACTACTTAAGAACCCTGTGTGGAGCTTCCAAACCGAGCACGTTATGTGCGGACCCTATGTTTGCTACCTTCATGTACGCAAGGGCGAAGGACCAGAGGTCTCACTGTTTGTACATATCTGGTACAAAGACGGGAAACCCATTGGTGATGAAGCGAGGCATAAGGCCGTTAGAGTAAAATGTAGGGCGACAGAGAGAAATTGTCGATGCGACAGTTCGAAACAATGGAGCGATGCCACACATGGCTTCTTGGAAAATCTCAAGTTTGAAGGTAAGCTGGATGGGTATCCAGGCCTCGGTTGGTCGCAATTCCTGGAAGAAAAGCGATTAGATGAGTGGCGTAACAGCCACGGTGAAGATTGCGGTTTGTCAATCACTACAGTTCTTCAGTTTGTACAGCCTAGAAGACAGTTTGAAGGTCCTGCGAGACGTACAATCGCACCATCATCAACGCCAATGCGTTTGGCCAGTCCAATCCAGAAGAAGAATCGAACACCGTCGCGAATGAAGCTGAGGGAATCGAGATAAATTCTCTCTACCCTGGAGCAATGTGGGGTAGTGTGAATCGAAGGACTTTGAGTTTTTGACACCCAAGTTCTTTCTGCCAGGAATCCAAGCCTTTGCGTTAGTTCAAGTCTTAGATGGAAAGTGTTGCTTAAAGTACTTCGCTGTTTATAATATTCAGCTTCTTCATAATCTCCAGTACCAGCATATTCTGCTGTTCCGAATGGAATCGAAGCACGGAGGTTTTGGGGCGAACGCAATTTCTACTAATCTTATGACGAAATCCATCACAGTTGTGAAGTTTGATCATTATTGGCACTGTATCACAGTCATTCCAAAAGAGTGGTGATATATCCCGCTGCTCATCGATTAGCAATTACGTATATAATAGTATACCATGGTACGAGATAGTTTCTTAATAATCCGCCACAAAACTCTATTAAACATCTTACTTATTTGGAAGCTACATACTTTTAGTATCCCAGTACATTCAACACCTCTGTAAAGAAACCTGTTTAATGCATGTGCAAATCATCACACCACTTGATTGCTTCGCGCAAGAGGTTTCCGATCAACTCCTTATCCCCAGGAGTCACTTGCAGTTTCGAGTCTCTATAATGAACTTTGCAGTCCTGATCCTTTTGAATACACTCTTTCACAGAGGAAAACTTATTTCTACCTTGGAACGACTTTCCTGTTTTCATCTCGTACGAGAAATACTTCAATCCAGCGTTCCCTCCATTCTTATACATCTCGTGATAAAACCCATAGGGAAACAACTCAATTAGCACAGATAGTGGTGGCATAAACAGGGTATTAACCAGATTTGCACCATGTATCCCAATTGCAATTGATGCAGTTTCCACCAACTCGTATTGTTCTTTGAAATCTTTGGAATCAAACGTTACTGTTTGGAATGAATATCCACTCTTCGCTGATATCTGTTCCAGTAGAGATATCACAGCACCTCTTCCTTCCTTTTCAAATGAACGCCTTCCATCTTTGCGATCCAACAGTATAATATTTTTCGACATTCTGGATAGTTCCGGACTCTTTCGCAGTAGAGAATTCACGCGCTCCCTCAGACGCAAACTGTCACGAGGTATTGCGGGGGCTTCAGGCATTGATGATTGTAATGAGGGTTTTTCCGAGGGGTATTCATAATCGTTCACGAAAAAACGTCCCTTGAGAAATCCAGGAATCACAGCTCGTCTAAAGCAAACAAAAGGTTTGTTCGCGGATTTGGTTCCTTCCATTGAAAAATTATGGAGAAGTTGAACACGAGGAAGCCCTTCAAATTGTTCTTTCTCTCTTTCCATAAAGTCCCCTAGCGATCCAACAAAGTATTTTGCAGGGGATACAAGCGCAGTGAAAAGCCCTTTGTGCCAGTATCCATAGTTATGGGGGAACAAGAATCGCTTCATGATGTGATGTGAAGGAAGTACAAGCACATTTTCTATCTCATTTGGTGTAGAAGCGTATGCTGCGATGTTGTCCATAACATGTTGAAGCATTAAAGCTCTCCCGGCGTAATGGGCAATGTTTCCGCAGCTTCTATCCAGTATCTGCAATACAGTCAATCCTTTCACCCATCTGATTGAACCTCTGCGCGAGTTCAACCATTCTTTCTCAACATTTTCGCTCAGAATTTTTATGTTGTATTCTTTTTCACCTGACGATTTTGCGGATAGGCAATTGTTATCGAGCCATTCTGAGGAACGATTGAATCCACCACACTTCCGCTTTCCAATAAATGAAATAGCCTCACCAGAAGCAGTATCAAGGCAAAGTGGATTGTAGTAGGATACGTGGTCACTCAATGCACCCAATACAAAGATTTGTTCCTTTATGGATGGATTTCCGAGAAACTGCTCATTCCATACCAGAAGAGGGTTATTATCTCCAGTACTTCCATCGAGTTGTTTCTGTGAATCCGTGAATCCTTTTGGAATTTCAGATAATTTCACAGGCACCTCATGTTCAGGTTGTTGGAGGCTTTTTTTAGCATCGACTGAAGAATGAGCGCTCTGAATACCTGAAGGCTCAGAATGTGGCGAAGCCTTTAACGGTGCGGTATCAGTAGAATTGTCAGCATCGAGAGAGCTCTTCGAGGGACTTGGTCTTTGAGGAGATGGACTAGCAGTGTCCTCTTGGGCTGTTTCCTTGTCATGAATGGACTCAGAATCTTCCTTCGATGATGGAGAATGCTCAGTTGCATCATTTTCCGTCTCTGTGCTCGTATCATCAACGTTTTCCGACCTCGTACTGTTCTGTTCAATTACCGCCTTATCACTCTTCGCAACATTCTCCCCAGTTTTGCTTTTCTCATCGGAATCACTAGTGTCATCATTTTCCTGCTCGCCTCCAGTACTAGATTCATCCGCCTTATTCTGTTCACGTACTGGAGATGATTCCTGGTTCACAGTCTCTTCGTTATTGGAGTCTCTCTGATCTTCAGCTGCGGGAGATGGAGAGACTTTTGAAGGCTTTTTTTCTTCGATTGGATCGCTGATTATAATTGACGGCGAGGGAGACGGAGTCGGGGATGGAACGTTTTTGAAAATAGCCGGGACCTCTACTTCTTTGTAATCTGAGATCCCAGTTTCATTCATGTTTCGTATAAGGGTCTGAAGATCTGTACGGAACGAAAGTACTTCCTTGTCGTAGTGATGGTGTTTCGCGAACATAACGTAATAAAACAGAATGAAACCGGCAGAAAGAATGAGGAAACGAAAAGGGGCCGGTAGCTGCCTCCACAATGAGCTAGGAGACATAATGTACGGGCGGGGTTCCGGTGCGTTTTGGGTGTTTTTTGTTCGAGTGGAGCGAGAGGAATGAAGACGCGGCATGTTATTGGATCTAGAACGGTCAGCTGCCGTGAGATTGCGCGACGTCATCTGAACAGAATGGTGGTCATACATCGATGTTTCTGCGGGGTTTAAATAAGATGTAATGTGTGCTTGGTCGGTGTTTCTGCTGATATCATGTTCGTTCGAAGTGGTTGCGCGTCGCGACTTTGCGCGTCGCATATTGGAATGCTGCCCTATGATGGATGGGGTTTATGGTGGACGATGCGCTATTTGGTCTGTGTTGAATGAGATTGACGCGCTGCTGAACGAGTATCAGTTCATCCTTGGGGCGGTCGGTCCATACTGACGGCAGTTTGAATCGAGAGATGAGCACAATTTGATCTGCAGTGCTTACAAACCATGATTGGTTGTATCTTTGGGGAGTGACAAATTCGAAGAATGGTGCAAAATGATTGGTGCAAACATGGCGGAGGCTCGAAATCAATTTGGAACACAATCTCCGCTGCTGACAGCGTTGTTGGCATCATAAATTAGCTTTACAACGCCATATTCTATTGAGCTGCGACAATATTTCCACTGAAACAAATCGGACAAACCTGTCCGGCAACAACGCCAGCCAATTGCGGATGATAGACTGCTGGACAAAAGCTGCACTTGCCATATGGGGAGGATAGCACTTTCAATGTTACAAAACAAAGCCGATTCGTCGGTGGCATGTGCTTGTTCTGTTCGCCGTTTGCTATGCACAGCTGTAGTTGCTGTGCAAAAGGCGC
The DNA here is from genome assembly GCA_030407315.1 of Asparagopsis taxiformis. NCBI lineage: Eukaryota > Rhodophyta > Florideophyceae > Bonnemaisoniales > Bonnemaisoniaceae > Asparagopsis > Asparagopsis taxiformis. The sequence continues at coordinate 16,498 of JALQPE010002264.1, read as the reverse complement.
CTGCTGCGCCGGCGGTGCTTTCTCCAACAGATGTCGCAGCCATCTTGCACACATACCAAAATTGCCGACTAGCAAGTTCTTTTCGACTGCTACTTTCATAGCTGCAGCGCGATGCCGAGGTAGAATTTGTTTCAGCTCCGCAAGGAACATGGTTAGGAGCGCTGACTCCACATGATGACGATTAGCCTCCGCTGTCCCGTTTCGCATTTGAGTAAGTTCGGATTCTAGCGTAGCGTTTCGAATTAGGATCTTTTGTGCCAACATGTAATAAGCACAGATCTGCGTTTCCCTTTCCCGTCGAGGCTGTAGTCGCGAAAGTCGTTTCAAAGTAATGTCTACTTGTTGTAGCGCCAATGTAAAGTTCCCTGATTGCATAGTTGCTACGAATGTATTCATACTTGTACGAATCGCTTCATCAATATCCGAAGTGCCACTCACCACATTGTTACTAGACGCACCTACAGAGCCAATTGGAGCCTGTGCAGCTATTGTTGCGTTGTCCTTGATGCCGCCAAGTCCCTCTACGTCAAATTCATCGGCTCCGGATGCCTGAGACGCAAGGGCCGGCGGTATAGGCAGAGATGCCCTTGCTACAGCTGCAGCGGGCGCGCCGACTACAGACGGAACTTGGGATGCTTGCGTCACTGCAGACGATCCCGACAACGTTGAGGGGGGCAGATTTGGCGATTGCAAGATAGACGATGGGGTACTAGATGGTTGTATGCCGGCATATTGTGCACGTAGCGTATTCGTAGAACCAGTTGATGAAGTTGCAGACTGTGGGAGTGGCGGCAATGAATTTGTCACAATTGGAGATTCCGACGCTACAGCTTGTCGCGTAGAAGAAATTGTCGAGTTTGCAGCAGAAGGAACATCCGATAAATTGGCTGGCGTTGGTATCGTGGATTGAGATGTAGATGTGGAACGGCGATTCAGGTTGCCATTAGATAGAGAGCTCTCAGCAGCTGTTCCAAGTGCGAGAGTGTCGCGACTTGGAAATGATTTTGCGTTGATACCTTCCGAAGGAGCCTCGGCGGGGGTTTGACTGTCCAGTGGGGTAGGTGACAAAGAAATCTCAGCAGATGGGGTAGTTGACGTGCGAATAGAGGGTGGTCTCGGCCTCTTCTTTTGTTCTTGTTCTCCCCGCAGTAAATTTGCAAGCCATTGGAGATCACCATCTTCGTTGGGTAATGGGCCACCGAAATCAGCCCATGCAAACACAGCTTCGGGAAGCTGGAGTGTACCCAATGCGTCGTCGACATTTGAATCCTCACTTCCATACAGTGCTACGGACAAGGCTGCATTTCCAGACGGTGCTCGGCGCGACGAATTATCAGTGGACGGTGTTTGTTTAGTGCGTGCAGATGGAATTGTTTCACCGTCAGTTTGAGAAGACTTGCTCTTCAGTGCGTCGCCAAGCTTTCCGAAAAGGCTCTTCTTCTTCTTTTGGTCAGCCACGGACGAGCGACGGGGGCCCAATTGCACAGTTGGACGGGTGGACTTGGTCCTAGCGGGTTCGGGTGCGTTCGGTAGTTCGATAGGTTTTTCGCCTCGGAGGGCGAATTCAGCGTGGCGATACACATGGCGTAGGGCGGACGGTGCTTCTGAAACGAGTTGGTCGGCTACGGACTCCACTGCATTTTGCAAGCGGGTGAGCGCGTGTTGCACGTCGTAGGCTATGTCGAATTCGGCGTCCTCCTCATCCCAGACGATGATGACGCGGAAACGGGAACGGACGACATTGTAGTTGATGTAGGGAGGACCGCCCCAGGCGGCAGCGACATCTGTTACGGATCGTACGGCTCCGCGCAACGATTCGCAATGCTGGGAGAAGGAGGCAATTGTGTCGATGACACTATATCGGTCGCTAATGGAAGTTGTCAAGGTACGAAGGACTAGCGTTGTGTGCGTGTTGACATCGTATACAACTGTTGCTTTGACGCCCATTGTCGAGGAATGCGAAGTGGTGAGTTTGGCAATGAATGGGGAACAACCCACCAGGCATTCTTTAGGGATGCATAGACGATGGGGTCCACTCTATGTGTGAAAACTGGAATTGGCAAAAGCTACTCTTCGTTTTTCTTGATCATAATTTCAAAGCACTGTATTATGAGTGCGCACCGCTGGAGTTGATATCGCACACCCGTCAGCCCAATGAAACTGACGAACAAATGTTGTTGATCCACACAAATAACCCGCTTGTATTGCGATTGAACACTTCAGTTTGACTTTGTTTGGTCGTCTAGTGAGAATTTGGACTCCATGAGCCTGCGCTCGATTCGATTCACTTCTTCAATAAAGCTTTCACATTTCCTCATTCCCCAGTAATAGTCCAGCCCGCTCCCCGCCATCGCAGTAATAACCAATGGAGCATACGTTTTGAAGTACACACAGGTTGGTACAGCAATTGCTACACCAGGTATGGTTATCGTCCATGACGAGTTGAGGATGCAACTATTAGCTTTCTTTTTTGCCTCTTTCAATTCTTCCTCCAGGTGCAGAACTGCACGCTTGCTCGATGGATCCATCATGTGACACGACTGAGATCTCGAAGCCGCGTCCAGCAAGCAAACTGCAACTGATTTTAGTCTGTGCCACTAGAAGACTCGGTAGATGACGCTGTTGAGGACGACTGAAACAATGTCGTATTTCAGTCATACACATCGTGAGGCACCAATTGAAACATCCCAAATGTTGCCCAAATTTGCACCCCAACTTTGATCTCGACACGACAGATTGCCTCGAGCACTAAAGCAACCGACTCTTATAACCAGACGCACGCTTCGTCACGACCATGAAAACCCGAGCGCAACAAACCGATTGTCTTCATTCTCATTAATCTTTGAACGTTGCAAACATCCATGGCGTTTGCATGTCCCGCCATCAAACCTCTTTATATCACCTCACCATCATCATTTCTCCCAACCCTAACATCATGTCGCCCGCGCCCACGAACGTTCCCACGTGCTACCACCGCCCTCCTCATTGACTTTGATCCATCAGACTTTGAGATCCGCAGAGTGGCAGGACAGCAGGGGTACGCAACTATAACCGACTGGGAATACTATGGCGGGCGCGACCCGACAGCACCGACGCGCACTGTAGAAGCTAGTGAACCAGCTGTTCGTCTATACGAAGCCAAGATTGTTCGCGGTGATCCACGCTTGTACAACACTCGCGTACTACTAAAAGAGTTTCTGACTGACGGGGTGGAGCTCGGTGTGAATGAAGCCGGGGCTTACAAAACGCTATATGAAGCAGATGGCCAGGGAATCGATCCCGATACCATCCCGGTTGCGACATTATTGGGGACGTTTCTCACTGATGATTCGTTTAGTACTGCGAGTTTCGCTGCTGCTTGGGCGAGTCGTTTTCCGAAGACACCAACTCCACCGCGAGCGGGTGCTCCATTCTTAGTTTTTCGGTGGGAGGGGATGTTGACCGGGCTGAACGTTGCTACAGGGGCTGGTGATGGGGATATTGGGACACGCATGCTTGATAAATGGCTGCCGAGCAATTTAGTGCAAAGAAAGCGTGTATATCTTAAAGCTTTTATGAGAAAAGCGCTTGAAGCGCTATTGTATGTTCACGCGACGGGTGGGATTGTGCATCGTTCGATGGGACTCGCGAGTATCATGGTCAATACTGTGGAATACCGCCTAGCATCAAGTCTGCAGGTGAAAATCCGAGATTTCGGTTTCGCAAAGCCTGTTAGTGAAGTAGCTGTCGGGAGTGAATTGGAAAAGGCTCGCAAGGCTGGCGCTGTCTCACCTGCTTCTATTGCCAATTTCTATTTCGCGGAAGATATTTATGCATTGGGATACGCGTTTATGGAGGTGGTCTTCTCAACATTTAGTGGGCGACCAGTAACTCAGGATGTTTTCAAAAAGTTGTTTGAAGACACTTTCAATCTAGACATAGCTTCTTTTCGTGATTTCTGTGCCGAGGATTCAGACTGGACAACTGCCGTAGAATTCTTGGATGCTAATAATCGCTCAGGCTGGGAGTTGTTGAAAACGATGTTGAGTGCGAGAGAGACGTTTGCAACAGTTTCTCTAGAAAGTATTCTGACGCTTCCATTCTTTATTTCAAGATAAACCATACTCTGGACACTACTCAATTACCTAGAGATACTGTTAGTTTCTGTGCAGTTAGTTTATTCCGGTGGGAACCTAGTTCGAAACAGTTCACCAAATGGCCATTTTATCCGTGACGACGTTGATATACGTAGACAAACCCAAGATCTGTTGGGGGGTTTTGGGAAATGGCAACCTTTGAATCATTAAACAAGACGAATCGCCCTTCCTTCTTGATGTGCGCAACATAGTGACCACAAGCCGTGTTGCTTCCGAGGTGGCTGGCAAAACCCAACAAATCGTACTTCGGTTCTCCATCGAGGTGGCTGATTCCACTTGATGCGTCTCCTCCGCTCGTTGCGCTGTTCGCAACGTCCTCTCTTTCAATTTCGGCTACAGCTGCGTCAAGGTTGTCAGCACGACTAAACAACCAGTCTGCTGCACGTTCGACAGAACCGCCGGTGGCTTTCAGAGATGCTCGCGCTTGTACATCTGTGAATCCCATCGCGGTGAGAGAGGATATGACATCCGCAGTGAAAACCTGGTCGTCACCAGAAGGTGTATTGCTGGTGGAAGTGGTGTCTGCTTCTGGGGGATCGTTGAAGCCGGGGTCTTCCATGTGGGCGAACACCCACTCCATACTGGCCTCGGCACTCGCATTATTGGTGGCAATAGCAGCGCGCTTGGAGCCGTTCTCTGAAAAGCCCATCGCCATGAGCTGGCTCACAATGCCTGGGTCTGGAACAATGGCTGGCGGTGCAGCAGACGGCTGCGCGGAAAGGTCGTCGTTAGAAAACAAATGCTCCCCATCAGATGGTCCAGTAGCCCGAAACATGCTTAGGTCTAGCTCATCTGGGACAGGTACTGATGCATCTAATTTCCTTGGTGTCCAATCTTCAGCGAGATAATATCTGCGCAAGTGAACAGTGAGATATTCCGGGAAAGTTTCCATCCTTGTTCTCTTGACAGCTGAACCAACCTCCCCTGTATCAGGCGATTTGAAACCTTGTACAACTTCAGGATCAAAGTACTTCTTCAGACATGCAGCAAACGGAACTTGTAGTTGTACAGGGATGGTCTCTGCCTTATCTTCACCTTCGACCTTCATTTTCTTCTTAGTTTGTTCCTCGAATTCCTTGAACTGAACCTTGTTCACAGCAGCTTCGACATCAATTGACAATGAAAGCATATTCTCTGTACGAGAAGTGTAAATTGCCTTGCCCGATTGCATATCCTCTATACGGTCCTCGACTTTAAAGCCGAAAAGGGCATGTGTGGGAACGAACTCGCCATTCGCATGTTCCGAGTGCCCTAACCGAGCAGTTCCAGTTCGTTCGACTCTTGCAATCTTCTCGAGGAAGTACTGGAAGAATTCGCTGGCGTCCTGTTGTTGGCCACCACTGAATTCTTGATGTCCCTTTCCTACCCAGTTCTTGAACATGAAAGGTCGAACAGCACCATAGTCATCATTCAATTTGACGGTGGCAATGCGCAAGCCGTGTGGAGACTCGTCAGATTTTTCATAGACTGGTATTGGCTTTGCATACTTTTCCGAAAGCAGTCCAACTGCAAGCTTGGCCATCATTGAGAGGCCATCTTCGGCAGGATCGCGAGGCGCCGAGTCGAAAATTGCTTGGGACCCCTCTTTATATCGGGACTGTAATTGTGGCATCGAGAATAAGATCTGCATTATCGACGCCATGTAGCAACTGTTACCAAGATTTTCCATTCCAATGTAGCCTGGACCATGGAGCGGTACGAGATGGGAACCGCTCTCTGTGATCTTGTCAAATTGATAGGAGGCATTGAGATCTATCTGAAGTTCAGTCATGGTCTTCTCTGTCTTCTTCTGTTGCTGCATGTTGATGCCCCAGTGGGCGAGATGGTCGGCAAGGTGAGGGTCGAGAACCATATCATCCTCGTCGGGCGCATAAGAATATACATCTGCACCCTGAGGGGTGATGGTTCCAAGTTTGACAGCAAGCGGATACTTTTTGCCTGTTTGTTCATAGTGAGTCAAGGCAGCGCCAGTACCTCCGCTGCCGTCCCAGGCTTTCCGGCCGGATCCAATATACCCGGTTGACAAATTTAACCACAGATTTTCTGACATGCCCGATTCCTCACATCTCCATTTGCTCGGATCCGGGGACACTTTCTTCCCATTGTCGAGCTGCGGTAGACCGTCCGCGTATCGGGAAACCTTTCGATCTTCTTCCTCCCAAGCGCTTGCAATTTGAGAGGAGCGAACAAAACCTACATGTTTCAAAATGGCATCTACTGACATGGTAACTATAGTAGGCAATTGGTCGGATGGAAACGGAATCTGCTCAAATGATGGCAGAATTACTATTGAGTTAACGATTTGTCTCTCGTACGTAGTTGCATCAAGGTCGAAACCGCCTTCCACACCTATTGCAAGCTTAGAGGGAGGGGCTGAGGTATTTGGATTTGTGGTATTGGCATGGTTTTGAGGGATGGCGACGCGCTTCCATAATTGTTTGAGATAGAGAGGGTTGCCGTTTCTGGCAAAGTCATCGCGGACGTGGTCGAGGCCGAAAGACTGCCATGAGGTGAGGGAAGTGAATAGTCCCGTTGGAGATTCCGGAGTATCAAAAGAGAACATACATTCGTCTTTGTACACAAGGTCTTGAGGGGCGGGAACTTTAACTGTGGACATCAGTTGGTGAATTGGAGGCGTCATGTTTGGTAGAGTTGTGTATGAGACGGATGGGTTGAAGTAAGATAGTTGAAGTTCCAACAATCGACAGTGAATATTGGGCGGATGGAAACACGGCTGGGCGTAGTACGAAAACACCTTTTGCTACTTGAAGCATTCCTGTTGGTAATAAATGGGAGCTGGAACTCGGCGGACAAGAGCGACATAATTGTGGGCCAATTACGTTGAAATTGTGCCGCGTCAATTCAGAGTACCACCGAGGACGATGTGGAATTACCGAAAAGGGTGAAGAGGTGAGTTATTTAGGGTTTTGAAAATTTTGAAAATCTAAAATATTTTCCAAAATTTGTATTTTCAATCTCTTCTGTCTCTAGTTTGTTGCAGTTTTCTGTGCATATGATGAGACAGCTCACCATCCCAGTTAGCAATCGTGTTAATTGGTCAACTTGAAAGCAGAAGAACTCGTCCACGCCCCATTTTGCAGTTTGTCGGCAACGGACCTGGTGAGCGAGAGAGTATATTGATAGCATGCGTTGGTCGGAGAGAAGCAAATAATGCAGCTCGTGTAGACTACTACTACATTGCTGTGAATGGATTCGCACCGCTTACCGACACAGCTCCTTATCTGCCAATATTACTCGACAACAAACAAAATCAGGACTGGTCACATCTTCTGTCAATTGGTGAATACCACAGCTTGCCGCTCTTCTTCACTCTCACCCACCGCCACCGTGTCCACAGATCGGTAGCAGCACGTTTTAAAACAAGTTCGAGTGTCATAAAATATTCGCTTCTTGATGGAACCCAACCAATCCATCCTTCATACGCTCCGCACCACGCACGAATTCAATACGTCAGCACACCTACACTGCATCTCCAACAGAGCCCGCTGTTGGACTACACATTTCCCCTCTCACTGTCTATATCGCCAGCGCATTCAAAATAATCATTCCCGCGTATTCATTGTAACATATGACGAGGACACAGAACACCAATCAAACTAAGCAAGGTGAACACCAATGTATATTGTTGCCTTCGACTGTTTGTCTATCTGGGCATCACATTTGTTCTTTCACATTTGTGTATAAATGCCAACGTTCTCTCTAGCAAAACCAACCACCACCATCGGCATCTTCTCCCAACCTCAAACAACTACCAGCAACCCAAGCTACTCAACAACAAAAAAATGGATTCCGCTATTGCAGACCCCGGCCTCGACCAAGAGAGACAATCAAACCGGTTCATCCGCAGAAGAAGGTAACCGCAACCACCTGACCTCAACCGAACTGAACAGATGAATGAACACCGTTGAAGACAAGACCACAACAACCATTTCAGCCAAATGGGAGCCACGCCCGTTCTTCTTCAGCGTTGAACAGCGCGCATGTATGCGTCATGACTACTAATTGTGATAGTTTGAACTAGACGTGATCGTAACAAGGCCACCTTGCATTCCTTTGTACTATCATCAGAGCCTATAAATATTAACCACGTGACATATTTTGCCGTCTTGGACCGTGAGTAAATCACAAATGTTTCGCATCATGTCTTTCTCCACCACTTTATACATCACCATCATTTGATTCGATCCCGACTTCGACACCGCCTCAACACATGCCACCCTAATGCCGCATGCGAACATATCTGTGAAGATCTCAATAACAGCGTCTCGACCACAAATAACCGCTTTGATAGATTTCATAATCATCATGTCACACAATCTGACGTTGTCCGTGAAAATTTCCGACGCGTTGGAATACACATTGAACGTTCTAGCGTAGATGTACCTTTCAACTAGTTGGATCAACTGGTGGTCTGTATTCGTTGCCATTGTGGAGTCCGAGTTGCTGCACCGACAATAGAACAGTTGCCTAGCATGACATCCTTGAAAGTAAACTCCTAGTAGTGCCATTCTATTCATGTAGGAAACTAGCTACCGATATCTAACGGACGCCGCAGCTGCACAACACACTACTGTTGTGGAGTTGCAGCATCTGTCCAGTCCAGTCCAGTCCAGTCTTCTGGGGTTCGGCGGATTACAACGCCAATGAATGTTATGACAGCAACTTCCGACACTGGCGTGTGGAATCAACGACTGTTTTCTGAATACAGTCCAATCATCAATGGCCAGCATCTAAGTGGTATTTGACTGAATGTTAGCGGTATTGAAGCAATTATCCACACGGCAAATGAGGCCGTCCCTGAAAGAAAGCAAGTCACAAACGGGCTGCTCGGGAGCCTTTCCAACCTTTATCCAATGGAGCAGTAAGGCACGATCGGGAGCGGGCTGGGAAAAAGCCTCGACACGATATGATTGAAGAAACTTGTGTGCATATTCAGAGAGGCTTTCAACAACTTTAGCGCGGCCTGAAACTGGGAACATTATGTCATTGAAGTGGATGTCGTCGGTGAAGAAGGTGTGGGCCTCTGAAAAATCGGCATTCATCTGTGCGTGGATGTATGCGCGTGTTGCAGCCGCCTCGCGAGTGGCGGGAAAATGTATGTGTTGGAACGGGTGCATGGTGGGGGGGGGGGTTGGGGGAATCGGGACAGTTAGATCTGCACAGCTAAGAGAGATGATGGGGAGAAGTAATGTGGATGGTGTGTACTGTGCTGTTTGGACGTGTTAAACTAACAAGACGCAAACAATTATCAAAATTCAACCATATTCAATATGCACTGTTGATGCAAGAAAGATGTGTCAATTGCACTATGATTTCGTGAGTAGCAGTTTGTGCTCACCAGTCTGGATGGAAAGCATCCATCCCATATCTGTGTGTTTGATACGCTGACCATAACTGTTCAACGCTGGCTGCACTTCATTCAAGACCATGTCAATCCAAGCACGTAATCCCCCTGCTGTTCACGTGCCCTTGATGAACGGTGCGCAAGTGAGCCTTGCTGCAAACCTTGCTAGAGTCCAGCCAAACTGCAACACATACACGCGATCGCCAAACATCAATTGCACATGTGCACACGCATGGTAGAACAACGCCAACATCCAATGGCGTGTACGTCTACACGTCCACGAGCTGTCATCGTACATCCACTTGCACAACTTGTAAACACACAGCCCACTCGCTTTATTGTCCCTACAACCAGCTGAGGTCGTCCAAACCAACCAATTACCATGTCGTACATTTGCCGTCTTTACACGTGAGGCAAATCGTAAACGGACCATCATTGACAAGACTAACCTTCATCATGGCGCCAAAAATCCCCGTGCGAACGACGCCTGCACTATCCTTCAGACCTTCCTTACAGAGTTCAACAAAGGCATCAAACATCTCAAGACCAGGTTCTGCCGGCATGGAGTGATGGTATGCTGGACGATTACTCCGCAGCGTGGCCGCCAGTGTAAATTGAGAGACAAGTAATAGATCGGCACCTGCCTGCGACATGTTTAACGTGCACTTTGCGGATCGGTCCGCGTTCTCCTCGCTGTCAAATAGACGCAGTTTCAACAGCTGTTTCGCCATCGCGACACAATCGGCTGAGGTGTCATCACGCTCAAATCCCACTAAAACGCAGAGCCCTTTCGAGATTTCTGATATCAGCGGCGCGTGCCCTTCGCGCTCGGATTTAACGCTTGCCTGGGTTACTCGTTGGACCACAAGCCTCATGATGCTGGAGTGAGCTGCGACTTCCCACCGTTCTCACCTCGGCGAACCCAAACAGGCTGTGACACGTGTGCATCATCAGCATACCAGACTAATATACAGCGCTGTTCGATGCATAAATCGTCGCTTTACTTTCGACCGAACACGTGTGCGTGTCCTTTGATCCGAATAAATATCCCGTGATTCTCTCACAAAACGGAAGCCGTTGCAGCAACACTCAACATCCAGGATGGACCGCTTTCTACTTCAAAACCAAACCGGGCAGAACATCCCCCCAAAGACTATCTACCTAATCCGCCACGGCCAATCCACGCACAATGCGCACGCACTAGAGCCTCTCGGTGCCTCTCTAAACGACATTCGCTACATAGATGCTCCATTAACCGAGATTGGCGTGCAGCAAGCGCAACAGATCTCTTCAAAGCTCAAGCAAATAAACCCGCAACTCATTGTAACTTCACCGATGATTCGCGCCACGCAAACCTGTTTACACGCCTGCGCTGACCTACAAGCACCTATCATAGTCTCCCCGCTATGTCGTGAGCGTCTCGCATACGTGTGTGACATCGGCAGTCCGGTTGAGGATCTCGAGCGCATGTTCCCGAATCTGGATTACAGCCACGTCATGCCGCGAGACGCTTATTGGTGGACGCCACATTCAATGCTGCAGAAGAGCGCTCATGCGTCTGCAGAGCTACTGCAGCAAAACTCGCCCCGTGCGCAGAGAGAGACGGAACCGAAGGAGTTTCTGAGAGCGCGCATTGATAAATTTCGAATTTGGTTGTTGCAGAGACCAGAAACGGTTATCGCGGTGTTCACGCATGGCGCATTTTTAAGCAAACTGTTGTCAGATGGGAAGCCATTCTTCAAGAATGCCGAGATCAGAAAGTGGGTCATATGAACTGGTGCTCGTCGAGCTTGAATCGTTTCTGGTGGTGTTATTTGCAATCTACATATTGGCTTCTGATCTGACGCACATCCACACGTTTATGCTAGTCTATGTATTCAGCGTGAAAGATAGGTTAAGCATCGCGCAATCGCACATACGACCACTAGTCAAATGTTACAATGTACAGAAAACATAATGTGTCAACACAAGTGCGTTGTGGATAAAATAAACAATGACAGCAGAATAAGCGCTGCGAATACCAAGTTAGCAACATATGTCCCTGACGGCACTTTCAATTGTTACTGTTGCCTTGCTCGCTTCTGGTGAGGTTGTCCATGCGAGTTTCCAGTAATGGCTCCTTTCACCAAAGCACCACCTTGGCTGTTGGTACTCGTACTGCTGTTCGTTTTCGCACTAGTGCGATTTCGAGTAGGAGTTGTCCTGCTTTTTGAATTCACTTGTACACCATTCACCCTTCCCACAATGCTCTCCGATCGATTACCAACTCCCGACGTTTTCTCCTCAACTCCGGCCGATGTCTGTTGTTCACTACCTAGCATGCTATGGCTCTGTCTTTTCGCCGACTGCCTCCCATCACCCTCTCCGATTCGAACCAATGCTTCCAAAGCTGTTCGATTATCGACATTTCGCGATTTCGTCAACTCTGCATCCTTCTGCTCATTCACCTCAGTACCAATTGCTATACACTGTCTCTTCGACGAATCTTTCGGATCTGGTACTACAAACTGTCCATCAGCTTCCTTGCCTTTCGATTCCTCTAATGCCTGGACCGCATATCCAGGATGTCCTATTCTTGGATCTGCACCATGTATTGGCCCTTCAGCTGGACCTGCAGACTCTCCAGGCAACGAGCTAAGCCGGTTAACATCGGAGCGCATTGCTCCATCCGACACAACACCAGATGGTTGGGCAGGATACATATGTGCGTTATTGGACGGTGGAGGGTAGTAATGCGATGGATATTGTGCATCTATAGAGGATGCCACTGCGTGATGCGATGAGAAATGGATAGGCATGTCACGTCGTGCGTCCATGGGATGCGGTGGTCGTAATGGAGCAGGCGCGTGTGGCATGGCCATACGATGCCATTGAGAGTTTCCTGGTGGTGGTTGATGAATCATACTTGGAGGTGGCATTGCGTAATACCCACCAGGTGCGTAAGGTGGTCCAGGATGGTGTGGATGATATCCATTATGCCCATTTGGCTGGTGCGGGCCGGCTTGCACGGTTGATGGTTGGTGATAGTAGCCATGTGGCCCCGACATAGATGGCTGGTTTTGGTGGACAGGAACAGCTGTTGGCACAAGTTGTCGATGTGACATAACTTGATGTGGTCTTGAGTTGTCCGGCCGGTAAACTGAGCTATGGCCATAGCCGTAGTAGTTGTACATAGATGGATGTCTAGGAGGTGGCAGTGCAGATTCTGGATTTCGGGATGAAGCATCCATGTTAATCATGCTAGAAGTTACGTGGATGTTGTTGGCGACAGATGTTGGAGCCGAGGTTTGAACGACCTCTTCTCGGGTGGATTGGTTTTGTTGATTAGGCGGTGGCATTGTTTCTGTTGGGGGATCAATTTTCTGTTCTGTGGAGGAAGCAGTCCGCTGGACATTGTTTGGACAACGAGTTGCTGAGTTTTGCTCCTGCTGTACATTATCGGCACCATCTGTGTTCTGTTCTCTGACCGACTCATTGTTTGTCTTGACATCTATATTCTTCTCTGTATCGAATTTATCGTCGATTTCATCTTCTTTGTCCTGAGAACAATACGGAGCATCGATAAACGTTTGGTTAATTGTATTGACAAACAATGGTACTGCGCGAGGTATTGCTGTGATTAACACAGGAGGTACTCGCGTGGGTTGCTTTTCAGGGGGAGCAGTTTGTGATGGATCTGAACTAGGCTCTGGATAATTTGTTCCAGCTTGTGCATTTGTATTGTTGCTGTTAGGGGCATCGGAGCCGCTTTGACCAATTTCCACGACGAACACATTTTCCGGTCTACCGATGTTTGGACGCGGGCGGCCTCTTCACCCAAGGAGTCCTTCTTCTGTGCCAGTAGATCTGCTACGGTCATTTGACCGGCATTACAGAAGGAGAACACTACAATAGGCGTAGCATCAGTAATTTTGAGCGTATGAATCATAGACAACGGATCGCGAAGTGTCAAAAGAACTAAGGAACCATTAGAGAAAGTGACGACAATTCCCTCTGTTGGTGTCATCATACCATTGGAGAAGGACATGGATACTCCTTTTGTGTTATTTTCCGGCGATATAATACCGGCTTTCTCCCAACCGACGGATGCAAGTGTGAAGGAGCCCATGTCGACACGTGGAGGGGGCATCTTGCCAGTTAGTACCTCGAATCCATTGCATATGAGACGTAGTGCACGATGGTCCTCCATGACTGGGTTGGGCGGTGGCGATCCTTGATCTCTTACGGCATCGGCGGCAGCTTCAGCGCCAGAAAGGAGCTTGTCTGCATGCCGTATGAGTTCTGCAGTGCCAGGGTGTGCCTCTGGGGAGAGTGATTTTCGTGGAGTTGCACGCTCATCGGACGGGGACGGGGTTCGGGAAGTGCCTTGCGGGGAGAGAGTAGTCGGTGCAGCGGATTTGGAGCCATTGGAGCCGTTTGACGCTGAGTCGAAGGGTGGGGGGAGTGCCCATTCAGGGAGGTTGTCGGTTCGGGGCAGCTGCACGACGCAGACGAGGCCTGGAGTGGACACGGCCAGGAGACGAGCGATAAGGGGGAGCACGAGCCCGTACAGGAAGTGGTTCTCCTGGTCGTTTTCAATGAAGACGTGTCGAGTATGCGGGCTGTGGGGCGAGTTGAAAAGGGTGGAGAGAATGTATTTGCTGATAGGGGGCGTTGTGCGTGGCGGGGCGGCGGGCGGTGTCGAGATGTGATCGAGAACGTGCGCGTTGCGTTGCGCAATCGGCTGCGCGAGTCGCAACACTTGGAGCACGTGGGTTGTCATGCGTTGAGGGTTAGATGCAGGGTGAGTGCAAGCCCATGTTGGGATTCGCGCAGTAGGGGTAGTTCGAGTAACGGAGAGCGTGTGACTGTGAGTTGAAAACGTCCCGTAAGCGGAGAATTGAAGAGCGGGAAGGAGATTCTATCTCACGGAATGAACACGCTGTGCACATAAAGCGAATATCACAGCGACGAATGGTGGCGCATGGCGAATGGTAGAAGCGGGCGCTAAAGACGGCGGCACAGCCTGTTTGGAGGTATAATCATCTGGTGGCGAACAGTCACATTCTGTGGCGCCTGTTCGATGGTGAAGCGACGCGATTGGTTGGGAAATTTTGTCGAGAATTTCTGTGGTAGGTGTGCAACTGTGTTTGGTGGCGTTTCTATGGACATTGGCGGCGGACGTTCCCAATTCCATCTATTTTTTCAAAAAAAACACCGCTTCCAAACTCCCCACGCAGCGCTGCTGATACAAATCAAACTTCCGCCACCTATTCTCAACACGTGTGCGGTAGCCGTAGCCCCATTCCTATTTGCCGTACCTCGATGCAATCTGCGCCATGCCAGCAGTGCGTGCTTCCTCACATGAATCGACGTCAAATATTTTCTGAAAAGACGCGACGCTCCACTTTCTTTCAATTGCGCAGATACTAAAATGGCTTTTAACGGAGTTGTGAGATAGCGCGCTTTCCGGATATCACAAATCAATCACAGATATCCTACTCTACACTTGCAGCGCGTAAACGCCTTTGCCCTCTCCTTTCAACACACCTCCTTGTGACATAGCCAATAACATCGATTGTAATTCCTCTTCCCCATATCCGCCCACAATTCCCGCAACGCGCTCTCCGCAAATACCATGTCCCCGCTCTGCACCAATACCATTGCCGCCTCTTCAATCTCCATCAACGAGTTACTCTTCTTCACAAACTCCGCCATGTCATCATAATTCTCCCTCACCAATTCGCACGCCTTTCCAACTCGCTCCTCCATCCCTTCGCCCTCAACACAATCATCATAATACCCATCCGCCAATCCCGAATAATCCAATCGTCTCTCTACCCCCGCCTGCACCACCGGACTCGATCGAGCAATCATAGCTGCCACCGCCTCACGTCGTCTACTCTCAAACTTCTCCTCCACTTGCACCGGCGTCTCGATGCCCAGAATCCCGATATCGCCACCGTCCAGCACTCCGCGCGCTCCGCCATACACTCCGAGCTCGGCCAGTCCGTTGGGTGTCTGACTACTACCGGCGCTCCCCGACGCCAGTCGCGAAATACTACCGAGTCCGAGACATTTTAAGTCGTTCTGTAGCGCCTCGTCCGAGATGCCAAAGTCCTCCAATCGCGGGGTAACCGGCATGGTGTCCACAGGCGGTGGCGGTGGCTCAGCCGCTCGTGGCGGCGTCATTTTCGAAACGCTATCTCCAGAATAAATGTCCGCCACATCGGCTAATAGCGGCCCCGTTTCTTCGGGTACAACGACCGGCTGAATTCCATATGCAGACTCTAGACGCGCTTCAAATTGGTCGAGTACCGCGTCCACAGCCGCCAAATGCGCAAACGCCGCATCGAGAAGAACGGAGGAGCGCGGCATTCCGCGCGAGAGACCTACCAGCTGGGGAAGTTGCCCGTTCAATTGCTTGACTTCCTCACATATCGTAGAAGATAGGTTACAATTTCTGCTGCAGACGCACGTTTCGAGCTTGCAAGGCTGCGTTGAACGCCTCTGCGTCCTTCGTGCATGCTTCAATTGTGTTGCTCAGGTCGGATATAAAGGATTCCAGGGGGATGGCATCTTGGATGCAGCTCTGGAAGTAATGCGCTTTGTTGGTTTCAGGCGTGTAGAGTTACGGAGATGACACTTGCGTTCAGGAAGGTTTCTAGTTGTAGTTGAACTCTGAGTTTTGCTTGCTGTCGTTATGAGGCTTACAGGCATATGAAACACTACTGGTTCGTTGCGCAGACCAGTGAAAATGCCAAGTGGGTCGTCGTTTAGGCGATCAACTCCGTGCAGCCAATTCGTTGCCTAATCTGCCTCCAACTTGAACATTTGTTGTCAAGGAAAAGTTCAAATTCAAAATATGTCGTTTAGGTTAATTTGACCCAGGCACAAGTGTGCTTGCGAGAAATCAGAAGTCTCCGACGCTGAACAGCCATGCTGGTAGTTAGGAACGATACACCCCAAGTTTGTTGAAAACACACTTTATGAGACGCTTCACACGTAGCCATACTAG